>JAUUEB010494169.1:0-10576 GCA_032362205.1 Clione limacina
ACTTTGCGAACTTTGCGTTCACTAAATGTGCAATTAAGGATTTCCGGATATGGTTCATGTTTGTTCATGATTAATGGGAGGTGATTTACAGATAAATCAAAGTAAAACTAAAACGCTTATAACTTTTCTAACATTAGACCGATTCTAACCAAAAGCTTAACTGTAAATCTGCAAATATTTACCAACATATTGCGAACGTTGACATTCAAGTCAATTGGGTTAAAACTGTGGCGAAAATCTCAAATTTCCTTAATGGTGCGAATTTTACAGAGGATAACTAGTAAAATCTAGAAAAACTATTTTGCTAATAACCTTTCTTATAGTCGACCGATTTTTACCAAAAGCTTAACCACACATCTGGTAATATGTACCAACGTATTGTGAAAGTTTCAGCTCGATTGAGTCAGAACTGTAGCTGTAATCCTATTGCATACACATACAGCCACAAATATAGGGATTTTGAATTATATTATGTAGATTTCACATCCGATAATTTACAGTGGACTTATCCAATTAATATCGTGTATGATATATTTGTGATTTGATGGCTGGCACATCGCCAGAGGGACAGTAGGAATGCGCCTATTTGATAAGCGTGTCTCTATAGACGATATAATCATTCATCGTGTATCAAATGTTGTTGTTTTAAGGACAGTTATACCAAATTACACCAAAATAATAGCTATCGGCGGTAAAGACGCATTTTAAGGCATCAGCAAGACAGATAAACAGATATTTTCATTTCTGATTTAGACTTCTAGATAGATCCAAAGAAATACTCAAAAACAGTATAAAGATTTCTAAACAGAAACAGAAAACAATGATTAAGATCTATACACATATTGTTTGATCACAATTGTTTCCCATGACTTTTTTTGCGATGTAAGAACGAAGCCAAACAGAAGTTAAAAACATTCTGCTGACCAACTGGCTATTTGTAAGGATACGCTTAGGGGGCGAGTTGTCTACACTAACGCATGTAATCGATACGCCAATACTTTGACAATAAAGATGTTGCAAAAATGTGATGGAGGGGCCTTTCAAACAGACACATTCTATTGCAATAACGAGACTCTTGTATAGATAGGCACGTGTAAGTTACATTATTATTTACAAAAAACAACAACAACCAATAATAACAATGACAACAACTTTTTACTCAAACGCCTTACCTTTCTATTAAGTCTCTCCTCAAAAGAGTAGCCACAACTGTAAAAATGTCGTTGTCGGTTATCCAAGATAGTAAGAGGTGTACATTCCTCCTGAACATTGGGTTTGAATGGGTTACATGCTGAATTCGACATTACTTTGCCTGTGGCTACACCAGAACAGAATGTCGTCACTGATACTTAATGACATCCGAATTGTTTATCCTAAGCATAGTTAATTCTTTTCACAATATGACGTGGAAGGAATGCTCATCGTGAGAAGTAAAAAACAACGAATTTCTGGGTGCATCATCCATTAACACAAGTTTCACACTAAGGCTTGGTATTTTGGCTGCCGAAGTGAATATTTTGATGTGTGTTACTTTGGTCACGTTACAGTTATTTACTATTGATTTGACTTTAAATGTCACTTGTTTTGAACATGCGTCGTCATTCTGACGCTAAATACATCTGGTGTACGTGTTTTGCATCATTTTCGACTTTTGAAATTGAGGAAAAATTCGTTATTAAATCATATTGTTTCAAGAATGTGTTCAATTGATATTGCTTTTCTATAATTCAGCGGTTTATTTCACTATGCTTGACTTCACAAATGTAATAAAATGAATTAAATTAAACACGGCAACCTGGCAGTTTGATGGTCCGCTAACATTTGTCAATGAGGCAATTGGCTCATTTGTCATTTTGTAGCACAATCTAGATATTGATTAACGAGAAGAAATTGAACATTTTTGCCAATTTCCCTTCAACTAAAATCTCCGAGTGAATAATGAAATTAATGCTCAAAAAGCGTAAACATTCACGACAGAAAAAATATTAGATTGATATATTAAATATTAGATTGTATATTTTTATTTTTGAAAGCTCTTTCACAATGAAGGTGTTGACAATTACACAAAGTAAACGCCGTTTACAACAAAATCGTTTTGTTGTATTTGCGAGCAAGTTAAGATTTGATTAAGTGTGTTTGCGATTCTTAATTAAGGAAAATTGTGCTACAATATTCTTTTTATCCTAATAAATCACAGGTGCCACTTTATTTTGAAGTTTTTTATGTGGGTTTCAATTACTTTTCAAATGCCATTGTTTGGTATCTCATTTGAACATGTCTCTGTATTTAAAGAATAAATGTTTAGAACTTGATTTGATGAAAAAATATGTATTGTTAATTATAATCTGATGGGGAGCTTACTCCTGTAGTAAATGGATACAGCCTTATTTGGTAATTTAACTATCATTAGATTTATTGAAGATAAATGTTATGTAACAATTCAATACAAATAATATTGTCGTGAGAACGTTATATTGTTGATATAAAGTACTCTCCAACACCGTGGTTCTCTTCTCTAGATTAAGAACTCAAGGATAAAGTATAAAATTGGCACTACCCTCAACCATATGCCCTAGGTATTCTAATATGAAATAAGAATATCTCTTTGGCCCTAGACTTTCAGTCGTCATCGTCAATAGAGTAAGAAAGAATATTGTTATGACTGATAAAATTTTCCCTGTAGTGAGATAATCCCGTCTTAGTCGTAATTGTCTGGTCTCTGAGCGAAACCTCTTTGGCCAAAACACTGAACACGGAGAAGTGTGGAATCAATTCAAATTAGGGTAAAGCTGAGATGAAATGTAGTTAAAAGCTTATCTTCAAAAATGTCAGTCATTGATTGATTGCCGATGTCCTCTCGTAGAATAAGCAAGGACCAATATTTAATGTGGGTTGATGAATCGCAATCTTGTAAATATTTTGGTTTTCTGTAACGGTGCAACATAATTTATGAAATAAACAAATGCAGTTGTGACACTTAAATTGTGTATTGCCAACTTCCTAGCTCTCGTTTAAGTTATCTTTTTTGTCGACGTCATCTTCGTTGTCGTTGCGGTTGATGTCGTCATCATCACGTGATACAAAAAGTATTGCAATTAAGAGTTGTTCCCAAGTTTTTGCATTAATTGCATACGTGATTGACCAACGTAACAAAACCGTGCTAAGACTCGACAAGTCTGATATTATTAAAGATTGGAAGGATGGGAATGGTAATAACAACAGTGAATATATCTTTATTATATTATATCTTTACCTTGTGTCCCTATACACTCGTATAGCATTGTCCACCAACTACAGTATTTAATACTCATGCAATTATCACAATCTACTCTCAGGCCTGGAAAGGTCATCAAGATCTCGTCTCTCCATCTATATGTAGGCTGACTTCTTTCTTGTTATCGCCCTACACTAAGCCCGGGCATTCATTTCAGTGTTTTGTTCATCTAATATAACTGAGCCTTCCTGAGTGTCCTAACTCCTAACCCTTATTTATTTTGAATGAGTGAGTGAGTGAAAGTGTTAAGCGCCTTTCGCAACACGAAGGTCAAATAAAGGCGGGTTCCACATTGATGAAAAAGACCGATGTTTCCGAAATTGTTTTCTTCCTAAAAGACTTTGAGTGATCTTATCTTGTGGTTTAGTTTGCAGTATCTTTCTCTCTATTGCTCTTTTCAACTTTTTGTTATTTGTTTGGAACCATAATAATCGGCTATTGTAATACTATAGTATTAATTTGTCCATTTTACGATTTGTATATACCTTATGTTTTCTTTTTGTATTATCCTCGTATTCTTTGCTTTGCACTGATAATCTTTATACACAGACATTTCAAATGGTTTCATTCATGATTATCTTCTTATAAGTAAAGGTTTTGATGAGAGTTTTCATACTTTAGCATGTATACATTAAGGAATTAGCATAACTGTTATATTGGCAACTTTTAGCTGATACTAGGCGAATAGAAACACGATGAGTTTGTATTTGAATGTAGACGATACAAATGGACTTAAATGATTTCAGTGTTAAGTCAAACGTACCGCACTATGTTGGGAATATGAGAAGTATACATATTGAGATTACACTAGATTAGACAGTATGGTTATATTATTATGTGAACACAATAAAATGGACAAATTCATACAAAGCTGTCCCGAAACACATGGGTTTTTATTTATTTGAATGAGATGAAATAATCAAAGTAAAATGCCAATAAAGTGAAAGGTTTCGAAAGAAAGGTTTACGTAAAGTGGTTTAGTCAAAAGGCGAATAAAATTGGGTCATTAACCACTAAATTTAAACAAATACAAATGAAAACAGTTGACGTTTTGACTGGAGAGTCTTAGACACAACACAAAAACAAACAGAATATTGATATGAAAAATATCCACTTGTACTGTTCATATACATATTACGTTTGTTTTTTAAAAATTAATTTATAAAAGATATTTTAAAAAATCAAACAACCTAATACAAAATTAATAATTACAAATGCGCTAGCATGCTTTACATGTTTGAATCTTCAAGTGAAATGTTTATTCTAGAAATGGTAACAAACATTTTTCGGGGACTACGCCTGTTCGTGTATTCTTCTTTATTTTGGTAGAACTAAAGCGCGACAAAATCCTTACTGTCTCGGGCAAGGCACTGGTAAGTATTCCAACTTATAGACGCAGAGATTAAAACTCTTTTGTGTCACCTCTATATCATAATGAGATTCTTTGGAAAAAACGACCCCGTCGTCACCCAATAAGTTATTGGATTGATAGTACACTGAAGGCTGTACTAGATAACCTTCAAGTCGCGGACGTCCTCCGCACTCCATGACAAGATGTGATTTCCATCAGAGAGGTGTAGGACTGCATATGAATGTCTTCATAAACTTCATTTCTAAAGATGCGATTCTATAGATTTAAATTGCGTATCTTATGCATTGATTTTTATTGTAATGAGATTTGTAGAAGAAAAGCCAACCCCAATGTCATCTTCTAATTGATTGTACTGATAGTACCCTTAATTCTGACTGGAGTCCATTAATTGAATAGACTAAAAGTACCCTGAAATCATTACCAGACAACGTCCAAGTTACGGAAGTCCTTTTCACTCTATGTCGAGTTTTAGCGACTATCACAAAGGATTAAGACTACATATGAATGACTTAATGAATGTATTTATAAAGACTATTGATTATCATTTGATTTATAAACCTATAGATATTGTATTTGCATTTATTTTTATTGTGATAACATTTGTTGAAAAAAACTGACACATAGTCATCCACTAATTGATTAGAATAGTAGTACCTTGAAGTCTTTACGAGAGAACGATCTAGTTGCAGAAGTCCTTCACATTATATGTCAAGTTTTAGCGACTATCACAAAGAAGTAGGATTGCATATGATTGACTTAATGAACTTCAATTATAAAGCATTGCATCTTACAATCTTAATAACGTCGGCTATGTATTGATTTTGTTGTGACTTACTCACATAATCGATAGTAGATCGAATTTTAAATTATAGCGCTCTTTAAAGATACTCGTCTGATTCACAAAGGCCGGTTTATTTGACTTTGTATCTTAGCACATTTCTCACGAAAAAGTGTCTGTGCTGCTAAAAGACTTCTCTTTGTGATAGAAAATTAAAAGTAAACATGAAGAACTGTAGATGATTTCTCTTGATTTTGAATGAGTACCATCAGCAGTCATAGACAGTTTAATTAAGATATCTTGCAAAGAGAAATGTGTCACTTTTTAGTATGGACAAGGAGATTTCATATTCTTGCGTTTCTTGTTCATCTTTACCATTTTATTAATTACATTTGGTTTGCTATATACCAACCATCATTCATGGTTTGCGTTCGTCGATATTCTTCCCGTTATAAAGGAAATGGCTTCATGGAAAAAAGATATAAACCTCTTATTTCTGAAAACCATCTTCTGATAATTACCGAAATAGAAATGCCACCTGACTTTCATAATTTAGTTATTTTGTGACTCATCACAGGAGTTAACAAATTATGGACCAAGAACAAAAAAATGTCTATGGAAAACAAAAAGACTGATATCTAAATTATATTTCTTTCATTATCATTATGCTATTGTTGTAAGTTGACGATAGAACCTGTACACAGGCGTGGGAAAAATGCATTTTTTCGCGTCAACCAAATCTCAACAACGAAAATTTCCCACCAGTTTTAAGACAATTTATTTGTGATAGATATTACTGAAATCTTAACAAAACGAGCATCATTTACACTTTCTACATAAAGGACAAGGCTGACTTTGTTCAGTCTGTCTATTACTTTGGACACTTAGTGCATTTTTGCTTTTACGTCTATCGCTGCAAAGTGCAAAGACCCTCCTTTGAAATGTACATTGTGGGCTTACCTCACTACGCGTTCACATATACGAATGACCGGGCCGTTTCAGTGAATACTAAGATCCTGACTGATGTCATTCACATATTTCGATGGTTGATGTTTTTGAACTGCCTCTTATAACTCGGGGGAGAGCTACTCAAAGTTAACGCAAATGTACTGAGTACATTATGGGATCAGACTAAGAAATACATTAGTAAAATAGTTTGTGTTAGTCAAACAAAGCCAGCCACAAATAATACATATGCCACTCGAGGTCAAGGAAAAATTTAAAAAATGGGGTTCATTTAGAGCTAAGTTAAGGGGTCGGGGGAAAATTTGAAAAATTGAAGCTAATTGGTGAATTTTAGAGCTATATTAAGGGGGTCAAGAAAAATTTTGAAAAATGGAAAATAGTATTTAAAAGCTAAGCTATGTCCAAGACAATTTTGAAAAATGAAAGGTAAATGATCGCGGGAAATTTGATCAACCTGCAGGAAATGTTTACAAGAATGACTTTTTTCTTGAACATTTTCCGCGAGATTGGTTTTTCGTCAAATTTTCCCGTCAACAAAGTTGACGTTTTTGCAGTTTTCCAGGCCTACCTGTACATTGCATGGGGCGCTGTAGAAGAATTGGTAGCACTGTCGGATTTGAAGCGAAGTCCGTCACGTGACTTGTCACCACGACGGGCCGAGATCAAATGCCTCTCAGTTCACTCAGCTGCTAATTGAGTACCCGACCATAGGCAGTGAATGTCTATGTAAGATTGATAAGGCGAAGCGCCTAAAACGCGACCTCTTGTATACTTCCCAGGAGGTTGAGAAAGTACCAGGTTTGTATCAAGTGTGCCTGTTGGGGTAATTATAACATGTAAAGCGCTTTGAGCTTAATCCAGCGGTAAGGAAAGCTCTATATAAGTGACATTATTATTTTTATTTATTACTTAATGTTATAATATGTATTTCCCTGTACGATATACAACTATTGTATTTACTTTACTTTGGATGTGTTTGAGGAATAAGTCATAATAATTGTGTACCTTGACTAGACTTGTATCATCAATTCTACACGTTCTTTCGTTCAATTCATACGAGACAAATACGTGGTGGTGGGGGAAAGGGGGAGGGGACATAATTTGAAATGTTGCAGTTTGTTTGTTTGTTGAACTGAAAAAGCCAAAAGCCTACAAAATAACCAAAAGCCTACAATTAACTTTTAAACTTAAAGAATAAGACACTATTAACTATTATTCCGTATGAGCCTGAGATTACATGAATTGGTAATAGGTACCTAATATTTAAAGTTTGAATAAGAACTCAAGAAACAATCTTGGCAACAATTTTTATTTAGAATTATGCTTTCAGATATACACTTTAGTTTAAACGAAGTACAGTGTAGTGTTTCAAAAGTATGAAATGTTCAATTTTTTTGAGTTATGAAAAAAGTCTTTGGCTATAGGCTTAAATGATGACATATACGGTTCGAATGGACATAACAGAATTTTGATTATTCTGGTAAAGTTTTGCCATTTACAGATGCTCTTCTGATATGCGGGCATAGAAAATATCATGAGATTGCTCACAGAAAGAGCTACACAGAACAAAAATAGGTGGTGCAGGATCAGTAATTGTGAATCAAATTCAGAGAAAGCCTGTATCAGTTAGAGGGTTTTTTAACGTGTCAAACTTGTCATTAAACGTTGTTCAAATAAAGAGGTATGAACCCCCAAAAATATCTGTTGATTCCATTTGACAGGACACTTTCAGAAGGTGAGCGTGTGTGTGCTTTAATATCCAAAGTTATTGCTCCATAGCGTGTGTGTGCTTTAATATCCAAAGTTATTGCTCCATAGCGTGTGTGTGCTTTAATATCCAAAGTTGTTGCTCCATAGCATTGTAAACTTTGGCTTCAGCCCCAATACCTCCAGCGAACTCTGGGAACTTGACAGGTTTATTTCTTAATCTCAAACTCATCTGACATATAATGTCTCAATTGGTGTTGTTTTCAACAGGATTTGAGATTTTCCTTTTTTCATTACGTTTTCTCCTTCTTTACTTTATTCATTATTCAATTTGCTTGAAATTGAGCAAACAGATGTGCTTTTTATGTCAAACTTTCTTTATTTGTTCTTAAAAGATGTTACGAAATTTAACAAAATCTGAACAATTTCTATTTTGAGTTATTATTTCGTTTCAACTTTTTATAATCCGGATATACACACTATATTCAAAGTTATTAAATCCTTAACCAAAACACTAAATGATATTTTAATGTAGTTTAAAAAAAATTGAATCAATATTTTTTTAAATTCAAGTAAGTCATCTCCAAATATAATATAACGCATCAAAGAAAAGAAAAGAACATGTATTGTAATGCAGTTATTCAGTTTACTCTCTAATACATTGCATTCAACTACTCATGATTTCTGTGTATGGAAGATTAAACAAAGTTTAATCAAACATGTATGGATTCGAAACTTATCATTTCGTTAGCTAACTATCAGTGACGTTATTGCTTTTAAATTATTTTATAAGTATATTTATGGTTTATTTTTGGTCGCGGCTTAAGTATTTGTTACTAAAAATGTCTCCCTATTTACAGATTAAAACAAGGAGTGACCCAAAGTATTTATGTTAACATTAAAGCAGCACGTGAATTACTTCTGTCGAAATCCATTCACGTCTGTCAAACTAATAGGTCGGTGTTCCGTTTGTTTTAGTTCGTTTACGGTTGAAAACAGTTAAATACTGAAATACCCTCAAGTACATTTAGGCCAACACTACAAATTCTTTGATCTTGGTCTTATTGATACATTTCATTACAATGAAGTCGGATGAAGTGTGGGGAGCCTACTCCTAGTATTCAGAAATAACTCCCCGGTGGCTTGCCGATCATCAATCATGACGTAGAACACGGTTTATACGATTGTTATGACGAAATCAGCCAATATTTTAAATACGTGTATTATTATTTTCAAAACCTTACTTTAAAACACATAATTAAGGTCTATGACTGCTGAATTGTAGTTTTCAGTACTTAGGATTAAAGCAGGAAACATAGTGTCTGAAATAAAGAAGACATAATCAAAGGATTAGTTTCAGATCAGGGACATTTGCCTCGTTCCAGCTGTTGATATATTCGTGAGTGGCTTGATTTTATCAACTTAAGTTTAATTTACCCCTAGTTAAAAAAAATAGTCATGCCAAAATTTCAAAATCACTTTTTATAAGTCATGTCTTTTCAATTACAATCAGTTTATCTTTTGATGAATCTTAAGATGTTGACAATGATTTATTTAGTTATTGATGTAATAATTAATCAAACAAATCATTGTCGTGTTGCATTTAACTGAAACAGATCTTTATTCACAAACGTGTTCAGGTTACTGTAGATACTTTAATACTGTAACAGAATGCAACTGGGTGATAAATCAAAGTTTTCAAGTTCTCGGTATAACAGGTGATGATGTAATCAGGGGCGATTCCTGAATCTCCCAATGGTATCGCCCACGTTGGGGATATGTCAAAGGGAATTATCTTTTACGTTTGAAATCACTACTTACAGAACACTGGATCACAAAGACAACAATCTAAGTCCATAATAGACCAATCATAATTAGCTGAACCAATTTTCTACAAATACCAGACATCTAGCTCTTATTGTGTCTATGATCCTTTACCAAATCGATACATGCTCACTGGAAAGGTTTACAGTGTAATTGTGTAAAATGGTGAATATCACGTTATGTTAAAATTCTTATACACATCTTTGATATCATAATAATATATAGAAAGATTATCTAACTTTATTATGGCAACGATAACTAATACAACCTAAATATTGACTGCCTTGAGGCGACTGGCAAACATGTATCCAGTATGACATTCAAAAATCAATTTTAAGAATTCAAATATTTTATGAAAGTTTAATGATGTCTATCATATAGACATTGCTACAACTCTTGATTAGTATTTCTATTGGTAGTACCTTATATCGGGTGTTCAATAAAAAGTAATCGTTATCAGTGGTATGTTAAGTCAAGAAATATTACAGCTACAGACATAATATTATGCACACATATGCTTTATGGTGTCACATTTTGTCATATGAATTTCTTGCAAAATATCGTTAAAAGTATGATCGCAGCAACGAAACAAAATATGTTGACCCAAAACAGCCATATCATTTGATTTCAAGGAAAATATAGTATGCAATGATAT
>JAUUEB010494180.1:0-10576 GCA_032362205.1 Clione limacina
CTTTTACTCAGGCATCTCCCTCGAAGGTGACATACGTTAACGATGACTTGAATTTTTTATCAGTTTCTAAAAGTTAGTTTGAAACCACGAAGTGAATAGCAGGGCGTCATAAATGGGAGAAGCGGAGAAGCACGATTCTAGGCACAAATTTGTGTAGCTAGGTACTTTTTTATTTTCAAAATTTCCATTCGTAAATTATAATCTTATAAACAAAAAAAGAAATTACAAATCACACTTCGTACTTGTTTGGTAGGCACATTACATGCTCCTGAAAAAAATGCACGTCAACACTCTTTATTCTTGAAGAACCAAGTGCCCTATATTAAACATATTTCACTCCTGGTTTCGTATACACAATTGAATTTCCAGTCAGCTTATTAAGAGATTTTATAACCCCACAAAAAGAGGGGGGGGGATAACTGTTGACCAACAGTTGCTAGGCACATTTAAGTTTTTCTAAGGACACTTCTAATCACAAAATAATTCCTGGTGAATAGATATCCACGACTGATAGGGTGCCTGAATATCTCTAGTTGAGTTGGTGTGTTCATTACTTATTTTTTGTATGGGGTCAGGTAAATTATATTTTGGTGGTTTGTGACGCAATTAAAGAATTATTTTTTTGGCAGAGGATTTGACATCTTTAACAAAATTGGCTTTTACAATTATAGAATCACTTTTTTCTTCCCTTTTTTGTTACCACAAAGCACTTATTTTTTTTTAATTCGTATTTAATTGCACAGTCGAAATTAAAGTGGAATGCAAAACTCACAAGTAATGTTATTCTATCAATTTTTTTTAAATATGATTTTTCAATTAAATGTTTGAAACACCGATTCACCCGACTACACTTGTTCCCACACCCTTTCTGTAGGGCGTTTCTTCAGGTGAATTTCAATTAGCACTCAGTAGCTTGTTATGTCCTGTTAGCTACTTTGTATGCATCTAACATATCATGATGACTGCGGTAAATGTATCCCATTGACATTTTGTGTTTTCGTTCTTCATCTTCAAGCCCTTAGCGAACACCTCAATGATGCCGATTACATTTCCTGTCCTGTCTGGCATCTTATCAAAACGTACTTTTTTTGCTCACGGAGAATTTAAAGAAAGCTTTTAATACACAGCGCCTCTCTCCCTTCATGGTTGCTCACTGTTGTATACGGACGTGAGGGCGTGTCGTTAAGGTTACAAACTGGCACTGTCGACACAATATTAGGATAACTTCTTGTGATGTTTTAGGGAAATGCAGCCTTAATCTGATACAACTATTTGTGTTTTTTCTACATTTGTGGTGATTGTTATTCATTAATGTTGTGAGCAATTCATGGTTTCCACTCATCTTTTTTGGTGTCAAGACATTATCGTATGTGTTTAGGTAAATAAAGTATTCGTTTCTTAAAGTGTAATTAGTTTACATCCACCTTCCTTAGATATATTTCATTTTGGAAATGTGACTGGACACGTGTTTTCTTGTCACAGGTACTCTAACAGGGAGGTTTTTCCTCCCGTTCTGAGTTGTGTTTTTATTTAGAAGGACGGTCATGTTCCTTTTGTTTTCTGCATTTTCACTTTTTGTCCTTTGGTGCATTCCATCTTTGTTTTCATGTTCATTATCTCTATGGTAGTTACTTTCCTTTTTTCTAAATTCAATGCCTGTCAGTCACGTGGGATCAAAAGCTGATCGATGAGAGGTTGCAATGCATCTGCCTGAAGCTGAGACAAAGATTTTATATCTGTGCAAGAAAAGAAACACATAGTCATGTTTTTACGTCATGTTAAGTAGTCAACACCATGTTAGCATGGTTGTGTAGACAGCATTCTTTTAAACTGTAGGAAACAGAACCGTGCACCTTATATTGTTTTACATCGTCCGGGGAGTGTTACAGAAAGGCCCTTGCACATGTGGCTGTTTACATGACAAATGTCAGGCCTTTGTGGTTTCCAATTTGTGTTTTTGTAACGTTTGCTTACTACGTGTGATCCACGAAGAAGTGTGTTTCGTGAGAAGATGGTGCCTCCTGTTTGTTATCTTAACTATGGAAGTCATGCGCTATCTTAGACTATCTGCTTATGTTACAACTTTTTCTAGCTGTACCCAAGTGGCAAAATAATCATACCTGTCCCTCTTTTTTGTTTTGTTTGGCAGTTTCAGCGAAACAAAACACTGAATAAATATATAGTGAAGATTATCATTTTTGCGAAGGGAAACTGTGAAAATTGAGATAATATTGAACTTATCTGTTGCATATATTTCTATTAATCCCTAGCCCTTTCTCTCCATTTCAAAACGAATGCACACATTTAAGGGATATTTGTCATACATTTATACAATCCATTAGAGATTTACATCAGTGGTATGGGTAATTCAAGTGGTTTTAATTCGTGCATTCACTGCCTTTTAATATTTATCCAAGTTTGCCATGAACCGTCACGTTCGACTTTTTCTTTATGACCTTGTTTCTAACTTATTCAGAAATGTAAACCAGGGACCAAAAGTGAATGTATTTTAAATTGTTAACGCTTTAACTAAAGACAGTTCAGTGGTTTGAGATTTTACTCTCAAAGCCCAATTATACTCTAATTAACTGCTTGATAACTGTTGAAAGCAAGAGATGTCAATTTTGTTACCTCTGACCTCTATATGAAACCGAAATAAAGTCTCAATTTTTTTCCGAATGCGCTTATCTTATACCTTTAATTTTAGTGATCAAAAACTAAAATAGATTCATCAGAAATCAAACTGTACTGCGTTTCAGTTTACAAGGGGGAAACAAAAGATTTCAAGTTCGGAATAAATTGTCATTATGACGTAATAACAAAATCATCCAGTTACTAAAATGATGACAAAATGATTTTTCAGTCAATTAAAAAATGCATAACCTTTATTTATAATAATAAATATTGATTTTAGCAGTAGTTAGAAGTCCTCAAAGAAGAATTTTTACTTTTTATTAACGTTCAAAAAAGTGACATCACTGGTTTTCCCCTTGGATCCTTGATAACGGTACTCCGATAAAAGTCTTATATCCTTGTAAATCTTAATAATAACTGCAGATTTCTTCTTTTTTAACATGCACCTCGCTGAACAACGTGCATATTAAATGACAGGCACATTCAAAAATATAATCTGTCGATTAATGAGTGAAAGAGAAAGACTGAGTTCACAGTAAAGAGCCTAAATGTTAAATGACAAAAAAACTTTCATGGCATGCTCTTTGTCGTTTTTGGTTGCTGTGTCTTTTCTGACCAGTTTCTTGCTTTCCGTGAAATAATCGTGGCATTCCCAAGTCTCTGCTTCTAAAAAAATTAATGAGCCGAGTGTACGATGCGGTGAATTTGTAAATGATTTTCTACATCCCAAGAGGACAGTTAATGAAGTGTAGTGTTGGGCGTATCTAGTTCACGTTGAAGGCAGTTCATTTGTTGTTAATCGCAATCTGGGTTAATAAATTGAATTGAATACACAGGTTTAATGGGGATCAGGTGTTTGATTTGAAAAGGATTTTAAGTGAGGCTTTTTGAAAAAAAAATGTAATACGTTTTATCTATCTCTGTTAATCGTTTTTCCCGAATCTATTAAGCCTTTATTTGGCTTCCTTCCAGTATTTTATATTTCTTAACCCCTTTTGAATTGGATTTTGGGTTAATTTTTTAAATGATAATTTACCAAATGAACAATTCACAGTCAAAGATTATAAAAAAAAAAATGTCCACCGAGCAGGATTGTGTGCGACGATCGGTCAAGGTTTACAGGGTCAAGAGTTGTTGGTTTTGTCATGGACGATGGACAGATAGTAGCAAGAAAATAATTTGAAAACGTTCGCTATATGAAACAAGCCATTCATTTGTGCTGGCTTGTAGTAAGTGGTAAGTCACGGTCCACTTGGTAGGGATCTACTTCTTATTTTAACCGTTGCTGACCGTTGTGTTTACATTTTCTTTCAACGATAATTATGTTTTGTTGACATTCTTTAAGACTATCGTCTATTGTCATTTTTCTGAAGGTTGTTATAAAATTAAGTGTGCCATGTTTAGTTTGGTATAGATTTCCACGATGTTCACCTAGGTGTGTACTAGACCACATACAAAGTCAAAACATGACGTGAATTTACAACCGGTATGATTTTTGTGTAATTATAAGATTTATTGCAGCTGGTTATTGACTCATATCCGTTTGCCATCTTGATAGCATTGATAGCCCTTAGATAATCCATGTGAGGTAACAGGGGGTTGACTTCCGTTTGGTAATCATCTAATTAAATATCGTATGGTGGGTTTTTCGTTTTCTCAGTTTCTGTATCTCAAATCATTGGTGTGAGGGAGGGGGTTCTTTGGTGGTATGAAATTGAATCAGAAATAGACAAGTTTAAATATTTAGCTCGTGGCTGTTCCTTTAATTTGTTTACGCTATCCTGGTTCATTTGTTATAATTCTTTACACGAAAATGTATGCGTGAAAAAAGTTTATTCACTACTCCCACTTTAACATAGGAACGCAGGCATGTCTGTGGATTAAAGTCAAGACATTTAAAAAGTGCTTAAGAAAACTCTAGTCACCAGACCGAAGTCAAAACAAGAGATTAAAGAAAAACATCTTTTGACATGTTTTGGATGCTTAAACAAGTATTTTCGTTCTCCGTCTGTTAGATTGTCACCCCCCCCCCCCACCACCACACCCCATTTACAAACATTCTTTAGGTTTTATATCACACACGCGTATCTGCTGTACGTCATGAGGATAATCAAGTTTAGGTTTTCTAGCTCTCATGGATAATTTGAAAAAAGGTGTTTTTTTTTATCAAGCTAGTATTTCAATGGCGATGACATGAAATGTATGTTTATTTAGTAGGACTTGACAGATTATTCGAGCGCGCCTGCATGTAATTGTTTCAGTATTCATTGACGCCTGAGAATTCTACATCAAAGATTGCTATTTTCTAGGAGACGTCGTGCAATGCCACCCCCCATATAAGGGGGAAAATAAAAATGCTTTAGATTTGCACAATTTATAGTACAACAAATTTTCAAAACATATCCCCCTCACCCTATAAAAAAATTAAGGTTCGTCCATTTGAAAATCCTAGATACGCCCCTGTCTGTGTTGTTACTTGTAAATGTTTATTTAGTGTCGCCTCATTCCGAAACTGTCTCAACAATTGAGGCTGGTGTTGTTAATGAAGCATTAGTCCATGGTGACCTCTGTGTCAGTGCTGTGAACTGTGAACCTTCTATAGCTTACCTCCAACCCGGTGCGACAATCCCTGGATATAATGTAACAGTGGGAGACCGACTGCACTCCGGAATTCCTGGCACTTTACTTTGTCATCTACACTATCTGCTTGTATTGTCAATAGGTGTATTTCTCTCGTATCCGGAAATATCCGTTATTATTACCTGTTGAGTGGCATACGTTGTGTGTGTGTATTTTTGTGTGAGGCTAGTTCTAGATAAGGTATCTAAAGTACGAGTTACATTAAGAAGTAAGTTCGTGTTTTTATGGTGACGTAATTTTCTAAGAACACAATGTTTTCTATCGATATGATTGTATTTAGGGGGTCAATTCCGCCATTTGAGCTTCCAATCAGATTCTAGCCGTGGAGGATTTAACCAATGATATAGTTAGAAAGTAGTCCATTGCATCATATCAAAGAAGCAACCGTTTCAAACAAATCGGCTATTTCATTTATGGGATAAATAAACCCACTTAAAAAATTAAGCACACAATTTAATCTTTTCAGATAATCTATGAAAAACCTAAAACCAATGAACTCTGTTCATTTTGGTTCACTAATTCTACTTTGGATTTATTTCTTCTTGGAAAATGGTTCATCTAGCATTATTCGCTTGGAAACTTTTAAAATGTGTTACTACGTCTTTACCATGTCCCAATGAAATTTTTATCACTGGATGATTTCTTGTCAAACACTCAAACTGTCTCAATGTCTGTTTTTCTACTTTGTGTTTCTGTTATCTTGAGATGTACAAGATAGGTCAACACTTCAGATCTTTTGATATCATTGTCTAATCATAAACGCGATACACTGCTGACTAAGTACAGGCCTTAATCTGGGTTTCTTTGAATTGGCCGTACTTGTAGCAAGGCCTTTACCGCAGGTCAACGTCAGTTCAATTAATAGATAAAGTTATTTTCATCAGGATAATTTCAACGGCAACAATTTCCACCGTCGGTGATTTTTGGCATCCAAACTCACTTATGTAGATTTTTCAGAACATTATCGTTACAGCCATCTGTTTGTCGTTCCAGCTATATTTAATGACTTTTAGGTTGATATATTCTTTTCATATTAGTCATCGTGATACCTGGAATGTGGTGGTAACTGTGTAGTTAGGACATAAAAAAGACACAACTACAAACTACCAAGTGTGGTTGTATTGAACTCGGTTATTGTTTGACAACGTCTTGATCGTGTTTCATTTACCCAAAAAATTGTGTCAGATTCTTGATCCTGTGTCATTTTCCAAAGCAGTTGTGTCAGATTCTTGATCGTGTGTCATTTTCCAAAAAAGTTGTGTCAGATTCTTGATCGTGTGTCTTTTTCAAACAATTTGTGTCAATGCAAGGATATCGTTGAGTAGAGTCGGAGTACCTGTTATCATGGGGGATAGTCCAGTTGACAATATGACTGATACTAACACATCGTTAGTCATCGATGAGGTAAGGCTGACAATAATTATACTGAGGAATGTTGAGCACAAATCAACATATATATATGTATACTTATATTACAGATAACTAACATTTACTCATGTATCATACGAATTCCAGGTCTTGATGATTTACTTGATAAAAACGACGGCTGTTCTTTTGTTATCACACCGGGTTATGCTGGTTCGTGTTGTTATCATGAATATATTAGTGAAAAAGATAGTGTGTGCTAGCAATAGTGTGTGCAAGCAAAATACGCAGGCCTTTGATAATATGAGTTAGTATCGGGTTTATCCGTTGGTTCCGTAGGATAATATATATATATTCATTATACAGCACCATGCAAGTCAGTAAGCGCAAAAAGGTAAATTATGTCCATGGTGTTATTTATGAAAGATATCGTAAACTTAAAATTTCAAACACAAATTAATTTTTGAAAAAAAACAATTTAATAAACTCAAGGTTACATTTTTTTGTATAATCAAAAGTGAATGAATTAACCCATTAGCATACCACTGGACGGCAAATGTTAGGTAAACAATGCGTCCTTACTCATCCTCTTGTGTATTCTCGACCTGTTTAAGCGACTTTTTATTTCCAGTAATGCGAGCATGTCATTATTCTTGCACAAACACACATTACCATTTCACGTGCATGATATCCTATCACATATAACATGAATCACCTGATTCTATTTACAAAGCTTAACCCAATATAATTGATATAACTCAGTCGTTAATAATCATGCGACTTACTTACTGCGACCCTTTACTTTACTTGAAGAGACTAGTTTTCAGCATGTGATTTTATTGTATACTATTTTACACTAAAATTGAAAAACAAATCGGCATATGGGTAGTTGCTTAGTACTACTTTATAGCGAGGATCCAGCTTTGGCATGCGTATTTTGCATACTACTAACTACGATTCTGAAGTATTCGGCATATGATGTGATTGCTCTTCTCTTTACACCAGGCGTTTTCGGCATGTTTTATTTACAAGATTCTGAGGTCAGTAAAGCCATGTCATAAGTATACCAAGACAGGTTGCTGTCACTTATGGGTATTGAGTGTGCTTTTGAGTATATCATCGGCAGTGCTAGATCGTGTTAAGACGCAACACCCTAACAGCTTGCTAACTGAACAAGGCAGACTTTGTGCGTTCACGATAAATTCAATGCGCTTACGTGGACAACGTAATAACTACAAAATGATAATTGCAAGCCATTTCACGCTCGTAGTATTTGTATCATTCTCATGTGATTTTACAATTTTTGGCTACAGGAGACAGGCTTCGATTCGCGCGGCTTGAAAAGTGCTTTCAGATTTTACATATTATGGTTTGTTGCATTGTATATTATAACCAGCGCTTAGTTTCCGGCACTGATCGTCTCTTGTTTTCGGTATATTATTAGACTGCTCACTTCTTTACACCGACACATTCACAAACGTCAGACGAATGCAAATATAAAATTTGAAAACATTTACACTTTAAATTCCTAGAGTCGTGGAGGAGGTACAAAACTTTTGAATTGTTTTACAACTTACTGTTTTTTTGCACAACAAGAATACACAAATATTGAAGAATGCACAGTATAAACTCGGAGAAATATTTTTCTAAACTTTCATATTTTTTCAGTACGTTAACATATAGTATGCATTAGTTTATTATTGATGAGTTCTGCGTGGATGTGTAGTTGTGTTGGAACGTGTCATAATCAAGACTCAACTCTCCGGTCTGTGATCAAACAGCATGTATATTTTTCTCATTTTGTATAATTCGCTATTTTTTAGCTCGTGCAAATTGAGCTAGTTTTCAGACATAATTTTTTTTACTCCATTATTCGTTTATGTAGAATGGAATATTCAACAGTTTGATTTCAACGACAAGTTGATATATTGACAAATAAAAAATTCTTATGCAGCAACATAGTTTTAAATGAGATTATAGAATGTGGATAAGCATTCTGTACTAGTTAGTAAAAAGATTGATGTACGTATTTTAATGACGTTATGAATATATTTGTGCTATCTTAACACGCTGACGAAACCAACCTCTATTATTTCAGGCTACGATAAAGGCAGAAGCAGTAAGTACTTTGTATTATTGCTCTCTTTTACGCATATCTTTTTTGTTTACTGCTGAGATTTAGGTATTGGCTTTTTGTTTCTTTCCCGCCATTTTGTTGATATCATTTTCAATTGTCTGAATCACGCTTTTTGATCCGATAGAAATAGAAGTCACTTATACAAAGACATTTGAGAAGATGCTGTGTAATTTTTTTTCCTGAAATATTGTCAAATTTAAGTTGCTTTTAATATTTTTGATCAATTGAAAAAATTGAATTTCCAGTCTGTGAGAAATGTATCTTGCAAATATAATAAATCGGTTGTTAACAATGTAAAGTATTGGTAACATTTGATACATTACCAGTTTCTGAAGTTAAAAACCGTGTTTTTTAAAACTGATATTATTTAACATTGATAAACATTTTGTATATATTCAATTATTATTTATTTGTTTGTGTTTATTCATTTTCAATAAGGTAACTTTCCTCAAACACAGTTATGTTACTTGCCGTTTATTGCACTGTTTGCCCTGTTAAAAACAACCCTTCGTGTTTCTTTGAGTGTTTTTTTGCTTTTTCATTCAGTTTTTCAGCACATACTAGTCGGTTGCATTATTATTTTCCCCTTCAAATTTTACATTTATCTTCAATTGATATTTGCTGTATATTTAAGTTTTTTTTCTTGGTGCAGGTTTGGTTTAAATGTTTATGTTTTTGATTGTCATATTGGAAAAAGGTCACGTTCTTGAGAAGTGAACAATAATATATTTTTAATAATTCTTCTCATGTTTTTTTTTTATTGTTATTCCATACGTGATGTTATGACGGGTTTCTCTTACAAACAGAAATTAAACTGGGTTGAGCATTCCTTTGTATGGCAGTTTTTTGTGCAATCATGTATGAACACAGACACAATGTAACATTTCGTTCGCCTGGATCAAGTGGAACTCTTTTTTATCGCAGTCTTTTATCTCTGTTGGCAAGTCAAGTCCTAGTACACTACATTAACGGGTCACACTGGAAAACTTAGGTTGACAAACTTGGAATAAGAAACCACCAACAATAAAATGGCGTTCATTGTAAGGTACAAAACTGTCTTCAGAAAAAATGGGATTGACGATGACTGCGACCTATAAATGTTAATGAAACAAATAAATACATGTCTGCCCTGAGACAAAAACAATCTTGTTCTACCTGTCTATATATTTAGAAGAGCACCGAAGACTTTCAAAACCCATATCTTTATCATCATAAAGCCGCGGGTGTTATGTCTATTGCGTCTTTGTACACTAAGTTCCCTGGTTTATCATGTTAATGTATCTGGATAATGTATCTGGGGGTTATGAGTGCTGTATTTTGCTGACATAGAATCTAGACTTCATACCTCAAGGGCCAATAAAAGTTATTATGACAGATTGTGAATCGTTTATCGTCGTTTTAATATTTATTTATTTTCTCTGCTCCAAATACTTAGGAGATTTAATATCAAAAGAAGCTTCTTAAGGATATTGTTTAATTGAAACTTTTGTAAAAAAAAAGTATTATAACTTTTATTTATTGGGCCTTAACTTAAAACGTAAAGCTCTTTACTGTATCGCAGTTTCTTTGAAAAAAATGTGTAATTGTCTATTATTGCTGGAAAAGAATGTGGGATATGGTGTTGGCCGCTTTGATGATGCTAATAATAGGTTTCATTTGTAATATGCCCTGATAAAAAAAAGTGTATAGAAGTTATCTATGTGAAGAATGGCTTAAATCCATCATGAACTAGAAAAAATGAGTACTCGTAGAGAGTACTACCCCGATCACCAGACACAAAGGGACATAACTCTGTCAAAA
>JAUUEB010494191.1:0-10576 GCA_032362205.1 Clione limacina
CAAAAGCTTAACTGCAAATCTGCAAATATTTACCAACATATTGCGAAAGTTTCAAGTCAATTGAGTTAAAACTGTGGAGACAATCCCATTCAAAAAAATACACAAATTTCCTTAATGGTGCGAATTTTACAGAGGATATATAGTTAAATCTAGAAAAACTATTTTGCTAATAACTTTTTTCCTAGTCGACCGATTTAACCAAAAGCTTAACCACACATCTGGTAATACGTACCAACATTTTGTGAAAGTTTCAGCTCGATTGAGTCAAAACTATGGCTGTAATCCCATTGCATACACACACACAAATAAATATAGGGGTTTTGAATTATATTATGTAGATGATGTATTGGAAGACATTTGGTTCGTATTTCAGCACGAAAAGTTTATTTTTTGAATATTGGATAATTTTTCAATATGAAAATGCCAGGGACACGAAACAAGGCGCAATTATCACTTGTTGTAGGTGGAACCTTCCTGACAATCCCGTCAACAATAAGGATATTGAAACACTAACATTATATTTGACATATATAGGGATCGCACTAACTACGTGTCCACAGACTTTATTGAATGTCTTTGTCTGTGTGCCTTCAAAGACAGAACACAAGACCCAAGTAAATTTGTTATCTGATATTACACTTCGGTCTATTATTATATGAGACAATACCTTATCCTCTCAATTCAATTTTTATTTTGGCCAAAATCGCCATTCTCACAAATTATTGGTAAAAATTATAGGACGTAAAGAATCATTATTTTTAAGAGAAAATAACACAACTTTTAAATTTTTTTGTATGTAACTAAGCAATTTTGTTTCATTATGACGTACATCCTGTAAAGTGTATGTAGCCCAGAAAGATAAAGTGCTATATGCATATTAACTATTAGTATTATTTATTCAATATTAAATTTCCTGGATTGTTATAGGTTTTTTGTTGTACCTTATTTGGAAACCTTTTGTAAAATTCCAAACTGGTTTTAGGATCAATACATATTTATTAATATTATTACCGTTTTGATTTGTGATTAAACTTCAAACATATGAAATAAAAATATATATGTATTCAAGAACAAACTGTGATTTGATGTATCGATCGTATCGACATAAACACAATCGATTTATCGATTAGTATACAGATGTATATAATTAAGTGTAATTGTCTTGTAGTTACAACCCATTGTCCTTGAAGGAAAAAGTATTATATTACCCGACATTTCGTGTTTTTCAACGGCAGTATTTCAGTTCTTAGCAAGCTTTGATACCGTGCGTTTGAATTTCAATTTTCTCTGTGTTTTTAATTTTCGCAATAACGGATAAAAATCATAGCAGTGCAGATATAATATAGGAACGATTTTGTTAACGTAAGTATTTCCTCTACTCGGCCTTTTACCCCTATTATAATATATATTAACTATTGTTAGATATGCATTGTACATTTATGTATTACAAACATAATCTAACATATCGAAAGCTCATAGAGTGCATGACTAGTAGAGCTATTATCTCCGAGATTAAGGCAGGTTGCTTAGTCTTCCTCGTACGATTTATATAACTTGCGTACATCAATAGCGATTACTTTTTGTAGTGTACAGTTTCCTGTTCATTGTAAAACACTCTCATATTCATTCATACAAATATGACACAGCGTTTACTCAAACTGTCTCTTTCTTTTGTAATGTATCAAACGGCACATTGGAGCACCGGATAATCGGGAATTCCTAGACTAGGTACCAAATAGCGGTTATATTTCTATAATGATGTTTTTCCTATGCTATTGTGGTTCGCATTTAAACATACTACGTCTTTTTCATTATCTACTTCTTTATTTTTCTGTCATGCTGTATATTTATTTGTTTTGATTTTTTTTAATCTCTTATTTGTACCATTTGGGTGAATCATAACGTTATTCTCCCTTCATCTTCCGTTACATGCTATTATCTCCCCTTCATACCAGTGATATGTTCAATGGCATGGAATCTTTGCCTTTCTATAAAGTGCCATCATAAATATGTCTCCAGACAGACTTTGGAGGTGAACTTGACACCAGCTGGGATACCGGTGCTTACTTAAATAAATAGCATGTCGGTAAATCTCAGAATCAGATTGGTATCGAATTTCGGTATATAGACAAGAAAAACAAATAGGTTAAGAATATATTTTGTGCGTCTATGGGACATTTTTTTATATTGATTTCATTATTCTCATTCTGTTTCACCAAACGTTATTGCATTATCATTCTAAAAGTAATTCTGATAATAACCTGTTGAGTAGAAGAGGATATTATTGTTTATCTTAATCTGATTTGAAGCAAATATCGACCCACTCTATCCAATCCGTAATACTTTATTTCCTTAGCATATCAAGTTGGGCGGATAAACCATTTTTATACCAACTACTTGACTCATAGTCCATTTAATTGTTTGGGCCAAAGCCCAGAATTACGTTTTCTCGTCTTTCCAAGTAACCACTTAATATAGCACGTCATCATTATTCAAACTGTTTGTGGACATTTTAACCAATTTGGCAACGTATGTTAACACGTGTATCGCCATTGTCTATGAAGAACTTCCACTTAACGTTGTTTACATTGATGTTCAGTACAAAAATGGCTTTAACTACAGACTTTGAGATTCTGATGGTTTATGCAGAATTGTGCCATTATAAAAATATGATTGGGTGTAGTAAATAAAGATTTGTGCTTGATTTTATGGTAAGTTTGAAAATGATAAACATATATTAGTGAAATTACAAAAGAATAAATAGGTAGATTATTTGGCGAAATAGTGTATTCTAACGTCATAATTTGTGCCCTGTCGAAGAAGGGCCCCTTTTCATTCCATTGCTATGCTTATGTGCTTGCTACAAGTGGTAGAGTAGTTAGGGTGTCCGACTATCAAACGAACTGCCCCACTTCAACCTCCAAGGTTTGATAGATGCTCAAAATAATTGCAATGGGTTCCCTTGTGAAAATGATGCAGTACAATTAGAAAGGTATTTCCTCCAAAATACTGTGAGAACCATTTTGTGTGTGTGTGTTTAGCATTGCAGGGAATTCCGATCATGCTCCACACCGCCTTAACTCTACTGCACGTGCAATTCTCTTTAATGACTGCAATGAGCAAAAACTAAAGTAAACTTAAATGAACTATCTACCCCAGATGTTGTCAGTGTATGACGTCGAAGTTAATTATAAGGAAAAATTACAGTCTGTTCTGTCTATTCTTAGATGTGATGCTTCATCGCACTGTCTGAGAAACGCATACAAATAGGAAACACACGTATATTGTCAAAAAAAAATTAAAGAAAATGTCATTATAGAGTACTGATTGACAGAATATGTGTGCTTTAAGTATGCGCATTGAATTTATTACCGCTTTGTAAGTCTTCTGTTTTTGTTCAGTCATTCCTTGACTATTGTAACGGTAAACCTTTATATTAGTTTCCCAGGCAACGTATAAGGGGAGGATCACACTATCGATTGTTCATGGAAACAAGTTTTTTTGAATGGTGTCAGGGTTCAGCTCAATGACATCAGTACCACCTTATTGCCCCCCGGACACGGCGACTTTCTATAACTGCGGGATTCCCAATAGTGTTCAAATACAAAAACTGTGGGGAACTCTCTAAGAAAAAGCTGTGAGGTTTCCTTAGAAACATGAATATGATGATGAGACAAGGGTAAACAGAGAGGGAAGTCAAATATTGTTTTGTATGGTGTGCAGTCAAATAAAGACGTTTTGTGTCGCACATCCGGTTTTATTGTTAACAATGAATGAAACGATGTTTACAATATTTTGTTGTTTGCTGCAGAATGTACACTTTTATAATATTGTTATCGCTGTGATGATTTAAAAAACTATACCAACAAATAGCTTGAAGCAAAAAAGAAATATCTATGAGCTCTTAAAATGGGCCCTAGGTCCACTGTTCGTCTCAAACTAACGCCCGAGACGCAAGAGATAATATTATGTATGTAGTAAAAACTACAGGAACTTAATTAGTATGAAAGGTTAAATAAGTATAAAAAAGTTAAGAAATTAACAAAGGCAAAAAGTAACTGATTTTCCGCAACATCTATTTAACTTCAAACTTACGTATAGCATCCTGAATCACTTGGCCTTTCTACGAAAGAGGGGAATCGGAGCCGGAGCCGTGGTGCCGGAGCCGAAGGGTTTTCAGCCGCATCCGGAACCGAAATTTTATCTGTGGCACTGGCTCAATTAATTTTCATAAAAAAGAGTAAAAAATATAGCAAAGTAGAAAGCTTAATTCCTGACAATTACAAAAGTGAAAACTGATTGTTGTGAAATAATGATTTTTACTAAAATGAGGATTGTGAAATTGGTTCATTTTATAAAAAGGGCTGGAGCCGAAGCCGCCTAAAATAGACATGTTGCTCCAAATCCTTGTACAAAAGAATGACTTTTCTTTTGTAATTTTGACTATATTTGTCTCTAAATCTACTAATCCCACCATTGTTTAGCCGTACTCATGGCGTATTCATGACGCTCTTTCTTTTAAATAAATAATGTATTTAGAGACGCATTTAAAGCAGTGGCAAAGAGTACTATAAGCAATGTAAGCGCCTGAATGCTCCTTATATTTTGCATAAAAACATCATCCACTGGAAAGTTATACATAAACTGACACTTATTATCAATACTTGTTCGTTTATAAAGTCTAAGAACTAACAGCCGATACTAACACCATTCTTAGAATAAGGGAATTAACAACAGCATACCCTCAATCATGACTTCCCCTTGCTGGTGGACGTTTATCCCATCTCATGTCATGACTTAAACATAAGCAACCGGCGTATCTTTCATTATTAATGTCATTTAGTTTGTTTTCATTACTTCATTCACCAGTAATTTAGTGGTATTATTGACTTTTCTGTTTGTAAAAAAGATAATATTGTATTGTTTCTTTTATTTGTTATGGGTTACCGAAGTTTTATATTTCAATATAATAAGATAATTGAAACACCATACTAACGTATTGCACTCTAAATCTTTGAGAGCTCGATTCACTCTTCGAGCCTCATCATATAAGAGGTCTAAATCTTAAGTATAGTTAGCAATTTGAATGCGTTTCTTTCTGAGCTCTTCAAATATTTATTTTTATTACGTGATTTTACGAGTGTGCGGTATAAACAATTGAAAACCATATACACAAATATATATAATTT
Organism: Clione limacina; assembly: GCA_032362205.1. Classification (NCBI taxonomy): domain Eukaryota; kingdom Metazoa; phylum Mollusca; class Gastropoda; order Pteropoda; family Clionidae; genus Clione; species Clione limacina. The sequence goes on from JAUUEB010494191.1 coordinate 5,190, forward strand.
AATCAACTCCCCTTTGATAACTTAACTATCTAGTTCGATATATTTAGATTTGTTGAGCCAAATCCATGTATTCAGACATGCAAAAAAATATTTTAGTGGTGTTTCAATACGGGCAATCCGTTTTTTAGGTCCAATTTAGGATATCTTGTCAAAATTCGACAGAATTATATATTTTCTCTTTGAGCGATTTTTACAAAAATCAGAAAATAACGATTTTTACAAATTATTCAATAGATGTACAATTTTCAGTGTAAGATATTTTACCCATGATCCTGAGGAATCCAGATAGGCAAAAAACGACACTTGGCAATGCCATATATTGTTACCATCGCAGTTTTTGTGTCCCTTTAAAGACCTTTACAAATGCAGCTCACTCAGCATTTCTAACTTGCATATTTTCTCAAATCTTTCACGAAATAATGTCATATGTAAGACACAATGAATGACGAATGGACAATATTGTTGTCAGTTTTACAGTTAAGATTGAATATAGCAATGAATGGTAAAGCATCCAAAGGAACAATAAATCAATGTTTGAATTTTCTAGCAGCTAAGTTGATTTACATTGTAACTTTGCGCTTCCAGAGACCTTGTAACTTTGTGCTTTCATTGACCTTGTAAATCTGTGCTTCCAGTGACCTTGTAAGTTTGTGCTTCCAGTGACCTTGTAAGTTTGTGCTTCCAGTGACCTTGTGCGTTTGTGCTTCCGGTGACCTTGCAACTTTGTGCTTGCAGTAACCGTGTAACTTTGTGCTTCCAGTGACCTTGTAACTTTTGGCTTTCAGTGACCTTGTAACTTTGTGCTTCCAGTGACCTTGTAACTGTGTGCTTTCAGTGACCTATATTGACCAAATCCATGGATAATTTGATAGAGTTTAACTTTCAGTAGTAGCAAAAGAAGAGGTTTAACTGAAGTGTTTTCTCTACTCTAGCGGCTCATTGAAAAATATCTCCCCCCTCCCTCCCTCATTTGCATAACTGTGGCTTTAACTACCAATCGGCGGGTGTTCTGTTTGGTTTAACTTCCAATAAGCCTTGTAATAACAAAATTAAGTCATTAAAATAGCAACGCTATCTCTTATAAGACCTTCGTCCTCACAGCGGGAACATGGCGAGACTGTTTTGTAGATCCACTTCAAGTTCACTCAGACCAAAGATTGCCTATCTGTTTCAAAAACCACTTGTTTTAAAACGAAATAATTTTGTACTTTTAAACCCCATCATGTTCTGTCTATATCTCCTGTACATCTTAGCGAATGGTATTTAATTAAGTGATAACTATCGCTAAAAAGCTAAAAGTCTTGTAAAATATATAAAATAGTTTTTGTTTTTATTTTTTGCTTAACTATTTGTTCGGTGTATTTATACTTTTTAACTACCGGTCCTATGTATATACATTATTACATGCTTGATTTACACAGCCTCCTTTCTTTGGAAGCTTCATCAAGTAAGATCTACAACGTAGTTTGCTGGCCTTCTACAGAAAAAAACCCCATCTCATTTCTTTCTTAACGCATTTTCATCAGAAAATATTTAAAGAAAAAGTAAACGGAACAAAATTGTGGATTGGGTAAACACTTAGAGTGATAAGAATATAAAAGATGGATGTATCTTGTGAAGTATTTTGTATACAACAAATAGAAGGGGGGGTTATTTTGGTCGTCCGTATATTGAACTTGGCAGAAGACAACCATTAACAAGTTTGGTAAATTGATACAACTTCGAACTTAAAAGTGAAGCATGACTTTTTCTTCATATCCGCTGGGTCAAATGCGGCTGTTTATTTGTTATCGTAGCCTCAGTTGAATGTGTGCTAGATTTTTAACCATATTCTAGAAAACATGTTTTACATCTACGTTTGTAAAGTTGATTAAAGTTTCTTTATCAATGACATGTCTCTTATCTAGCATACAGGAGTCTTGAGTCTTGAGTTTCAGTTTTAGATATGTAACATGTGTGATATGTAATATGTAACATATGTTATATTTACATAGATATTCCATGTGATCGTGTCAAATTTCGCCACCTTATAAAATTTACTCATAGCATGTCTATATGTACAGTTAACCTCGCTACTTCCAAATGTAAGGAGCTAGCTCCAAATAACTCAATTTTTTCGGGGTATATTTGCTTAATTTTCAATTTTAATGAAAGAAAGAAATACATATAGAAGGTTAAGTCAATGCATTTTCTATCTTCATTTTGTTGATGATACATCAAAAAGGGGAATAAAACCGAATGCCTATCTCTGTATCTTACAAACAAAATCACAAGCATGAAAAGAAATAGTTCAGTCAGGAAGTTAACTTTGTGTATTTGAAGATGTCAAAAACAATAAAAACTCATGAATACATCGTATTCATCCAACAATTTTAACATAAACTTCTAATAAACGATAGTGCGTTGTGTTTACATGTTATATAGGCGTTATTATACAGGGCACACTGTGTGATATCTTTGATCTGAAATGTTGCCCTATTTGTATAAAAATTGTTTAAATATGTATATAAAAACTTATAAATGTTAACATGTCTGTAATGCGATTCAATGTAAACTTGGGAGTTTTGCAAAAACCGGAAAGAAAATCAAGAAATTAAAGAAACACCAATAAGTTGAATAAAAAGTTAAATACAGTAATTTAAATAGTTTTGAATAAATTGAACCACTGACAGGGGTATGAACTTTGGAACACACATTAATAACAACAAAAAGTCAACACCAAGGTTCCTTTCTGACGTTTTCAACATGAAACATAATTGATAATATTTGGGGACTGCCTATCTTGAATGACTTTTAGGCGGGAGCGTGGGTAAAGTCTTATAATATATATGTTGTATATATGTATGCATACTGAAATTTACCCAACAGCCCTTCTGCTGTAAAAAAAATATCAAATTCTCGCGTAAGTACGTAGATGAATAATCCAAGCATGGCATCGAGCAAAAATCCTGCGAGGCTAATTGAGTGCTATAAAAATATTGATTCCTACCTTTGCACAGTGTTTAATGTTTTCTGAAGTGCCAGGATGATTGTTTCCGGAAAGATGATCGGTGATTTCCGTAGGCTAGTACCGGATGTTGTTGTCTGTACGCGGCACATCACATACATGTTGTGTACATATTGTCTGTCCTTATTCTGCTAGAGATGTATCGCGTTACTTTCTTTTTGTATCATTGACAACTTAATTCTTGGAAATCTCCCAATATTTATTGTTTTCTATAAAGATAAACTTTGATTTTTTTTCTCGCAAGTTTTCGTATATATAGACAAAATGTTAGACTTGCCCCTGCTTATTGTTTTGACGATGATTTATATGCGATCTAATGAAAAAAAAAACTTCATAGGTTTTGCAAATTGAATGTGACAAAGCTATACTTGTCCAGTTTTATTTTTGTCTCTTGTGTATCTTGTATCCCTTTTCTATATCATAACAACGTGTATATAATTTTTTTTATTTTTTCCATCACCAGTTCACCTATTAGATCCTCTACTTTCGCTTTTAATGTTCATATAAATATTTTCTTTGTTTTTGTGTTATGGCTAAGACTCTTCAGTCGAAACGTCAACTGTCTTCATTTGCATTTCTTTACTCAATTTAATTGTTAATGACCCACTTTCATTCACTTTTTGACTAAACCACTAATGGTCAATCTTTCACTTTTGTGATATTTTGCTATTTTTGAATGTTCTTTAAATTAGGTTTTATATTCATCCTTTATAAGTTTTTAAGGAACCTTGCAATATAAAACACTTGATAGACTTCACACATTCAGATAGTTATGAGTTGACATTTTTCTATGATATGTTATGATAAATATATGAAGTCATCGACCATCAACTGCGGTGCAAAAAGTATCTCATTTATGCAAAACTTCTTCGTTCTTTATTTCACTACCGATGTAACTTTTAAAAGATTGCCTGATATTTGCACAATTAGGAATAAGTGTTATTTTAATCGTGAATGTGGCATCCCCTTATCTACGGTTAGCTAGTTCTGCTTGTCGGCTAATTTATCTCAGCGAAATAATCAAGGTTTCTTTTTACTCGTTGGCGAGTTACGTTCAGCAGGACTTTTAAGTTTTTATCATTTAATCTGTTCCAAGCAAAACTTGTCGACCTTACAAGTAAACGAGTTAATTAAGCCAGTTGTACTTCTCCTTATAATGTTTTGTTTGTATATACTTTTTAAAATGCTCATCGAGATTTGATTCCTTGCCGGCAGATGTCTTAGGCTTTTGTAAATTGTTAATTTAGCTGCTGTTGTCCTTTCTGATGAGGACATGAAGGAAACCTTAATATATCTAAGACTTGTCGGTCCGAGGTCAGTATTTTGTTAGAGGGTAGGATGGATCTACGATATATTCCACATCAAACATCCTCCGTATGACAAATTGTACTATTTCTATAGCACCATTGTCGAAATAACTTATATAGCCTAATATAACTGTTTAAGTCAACATAATCTTCTTCTTCTTCTCTTGAGTTGATTGACTCATCATTGAGTATTACTAACTATTTTCCGGTGTGCACTTTGTCTGTTAAAAGATTTTGTGGGGTAACCTGGAGCAATGAACTTAAACTGAATTGAATTAACTTCAGTAAAATTAAAAGTTACAACACAAAATAGTAGCAACAACATTAGCTGATTTGACGGTTATAAGATTACAAGTTACAATTTGACTGGCAATATCACATGACATACTTAGAGGTCAACATCCTGATACGAAGGTCAACCGAGGGAAAACTTTAACACTGTCACCTGCTATAATTATTAGATGAGTTGCTATAATAGAATCAGATGAGTAAGTGTACCTCGACCCCAAAACTATCTCCTTAACAAACAATGGGAGACAATTGTTGCCGCTAGACAAGTGTTGAAAATGTTATTTTTGTCTTGTATCAGAGAGAAGGAGTTACTTTCTTCTCTCCGCTTGTATTAAGTGGTTGACCTATATAAATACCTGGAGTTAACCGGATGTAGTATGTAGGACTTGAGATGTTCGTCACGTGCGCTGAATAAGTCAAATGTTATTCTAGTTCCCTTCAGTTTATCTAATTATTCTATTGCCCCACTTACAGATTTACCCGAGAAATACGCGCATCCGCGGTGACCTCACTTGCCATTTTGTTTTAATTTTATAGACATTCTTTATAACTAAACACGCGACTGATATTTTGAAGTTGTTGGTTTTGTTAATCGGATTCCAACAAGACTGAATGGTCTCAGCAGGTACAATTGTTAATGTATTTGGGTATTTGAAACAAGTAATAACGTATTCGAATATACTCAGCTGTTATAAAAATAGCATTTCTTATATTAAGCTTTATTCGCATCTTTCTTTGTAAGATCTGATTGGAATAATTGAAAAAATAATGCAGCAAAATAA
>JAUUEB010494202.1:0-10575 GCA_032362205.1 Clione limacina
TCTCTCTCTCTCTCTCTCTCTCTCTCTCTCTCTCTCTCTCTCTATCTCTCTCTCTCTCTCTCTCTCTCTCTCTTTCTATCTCTCTTTTTTCTCTCTCTCTATCTCGGAACTTGTGACCTCACGGTCAAGCTGGACCCGAATCTGTTATTGGATAGGGTATTCAGCAAAGTGAATGTATCAGAAGTGAACACAAAGGGTCATGCGTCGTAAGAAAAACTAGTACGTGTGTGTAACCATCAGCACCACACTTAATCATTGTGTCACCCTGCCTGTAGTGACCCAGACTACGTCATGTAAGAAGAAGTAAGTTAGTAAATTAGTGGGTGCAAAGGTCGTATTGAGCCGTGTGGATGAATGCAAGTGTCATTACGTTGATGAGAGGGGTGTAGTAATTATAAATGTTTCTTTTCTCTTCTGTACTTGTTCAGTCTTCCAAATGCCATATCAATGGAACATAGTAATGAGTGTCTGTCTGGTCCTACACTTATCCATAGACTACACTTACACATGGAGACAAATCGTTACATTTTCATACATATCAAAATGGTTAAACTCCTTTAGCCTTTTAATATAAAATGTGTCGGTATAATAAGGTAGGATGTTTTGTTCTTAGTTAGAATTGTTTACACAAGCTGAAAGTTAAACACACATCTATATGTATATTTAATTGCGGTTAGTAGTAGGTTCGTATGTTTGTTCGGAGTTGTTTGATATATTCATACTTATTAAATATGATTGCATCAAAACATTGAGGAAACTAAATTGCTGCTTTGATCACAATCAAAAATACGCTTTAATCGATCCAGATAAAGACTGTGCAAGCTTGTGCAAATAAACACAAACATGTAGTTTAATATTAATAACTTATTGACCATGCCAAAATTGAGCCATGATCACTATTTTCTTTAACAAACCTGACAGTAAAACAGTTACAATTGGGTTAAATCTACAAAAATTCACCGAAGCCAACTCAACGACCATTGGAGGCTTGGACAGGCTATGACTGAAATGTTCATATCATAAGAACGTTATAAAAACATGGTATTATGATATGACTATTTTCGTATTCTACAAGACAATTATATAAGACAATACTCCGCTATCCGAGGCAATATTATTGTTTCTTTTTTCTGAATGAAAAATAGCTAAAAACCAGTTAAAAGATAAAACACATTGTTGTTGTTGAAAGGGAACGACGAACCGCCCATCCACGCTTACTTAGATATCAAACTTCCGCGTATTTGTTTGAAAATTGGCTGACATGTGTTGAGTTTGAATGTTGATAAAACAGAGACGATCAAGTTTCCAATAAGACAAAAAATGTCTGGCCTTGAGTCTAAAGCTAATTTACATTCTGTTGCGCATGTGACGATTTGTTTATCTATGCAAGAAAGTAACATGTCCGTTTGCTCTTATCCGAAATGCAAGTATTTCGGAACGTTAAATATAGGTGTAATCTACAACTGTAAAAAACAACCTGTTGGATAAACGCTCGAGGATGAATTCATTATAGACGCACTGAGGGTGAATCTAAAGAAGCCAGACACTTAATATAGCGTAAGAAAACTTGACTTTTACTTATCTAAAAATACACAAAGTATAATTCTAAATGTGGATGTAGGTGCACCGATGGATGTGGCTATTTGCCGTGTTCAATTCAACATATGTCGATGTCTTTTTTTAGTAAACATCCGAATGATGTATATAGCTAAACTTTACTTTATTGATGCATTCATAGACCACCAAGTCGACATCTAACGGTTGTCTATACGTGTGTGCAATGTGACTTATTGTTTTATAGATGTATACATATATATTATAACTTTGGCCGTATATGTTTATTTCATAACTTTTGTAAAGTGATTCATTGTTATTTTTGTATATCATATTTTGCTTTTCATTTGCACCCTTCCAATTCGTGTTCTGTGTGTAATCAATGTTATCTGTCCTAAAGAAAGGTCTTTATCCGAAACTGTTTGCCTATTTTGTCAACTAATGGGTCAAGGATGTTTAAGTCAAATGTGAACAAACAATAAATAGATGTTTCAAAAATGAAAACGAACTTTTAAAAACACTTTTTAACAAACAGTCGTAAACGTACAAAGAGTGTTGAAGACTGTTCACATTATTTAAATTGCATTATCTAAACATCAGTACCGAGCGTTATTACAAAACAAACTCACTTACTGTACTTCATTACCAGGAGGGTCATCTGGCCGTCTTTCGTTAATTTTGACAGCCCACTTTGCTTCCTGGACAATAACTTCAATTTCTTGTTTCTTACTGCTTGGCCAAAAGGGTGAGTTTTCCTTTCATAACAACAGCAACTAGTTCTCTCTTTACTTGCAGTTCTTTGAGGATACTGACGATTGTTTTTTGTCACCCCACTTCAATCTCAGTAAGCCATCCACTTTTTACGAAACCGTCTATGATAAGTATGTTTTTAAACATGCGATACTTTTTAGATTAATGAAATACATTTTGAATGATGAAATATAATAGTTTATATTTAAGTATCTGTGTGGAGTAAAAGATGTAAACATGTAGGATATTAGCTTGAAATTGAATAAACAGATTATTAGTATTTTCTACTACGGTGGCTTAAAGACTTCCTGTACCATTTTTATTGTATTTCTGCCACCAGTAGCCTTTCTCACTACTTTGACAAATTATTGATATTTGTTGGAGGATGGATTCTGCATAAAATATGAATATTTGGCTCCTGTTAGATTAATGTTGCACGGGAATGGGGCACACCTTGGTCAGAAGGGTAAATGATTTGAAATATTGTATATATATATATAAATAAAACATATAAAATAAGACAACAATGAATATATTTTTCTCCATACCGAATGAACCATCACTCTATGTTGGTGAAATCGATAGTAATGAATAGTGTATATCGGCTTCTTTAGACTAAATACATAAAGTATGAAAAACATTCCCAGTGAGCTATGGTATGTGACTCGATTTTGATTTAATTCATTACAAACCTTGATCTGATATAACCTTGTATATACTTAAACCATTGATTGAGACGATAGTGACCCTTGGATGTTCTGAGTTATAGACCGCTCTATTATTTCGTCTCAAGCGTATTAAAAGAGGACATTAAATTGGTTCAGAAATAATAAATTAGTTCATTTTATTCGATTAATCAGAGTTGCAGAAATCAATTGATGTATGCCAATATTCTTGAAGACTTGGCCTTGAAGGAGATGAGTAAATATAAATCCGTAATTTGTAGGTTCGGAAAAAGACACGCAATTTTCTTTTTGTTTTGAACAATGTATTTTTTGTGAGTATATTACCAATACATTGTGTGTAGCACGTCGTTTGTAGTGAAAGGCCTTGAAGGTATGTGTCTTAAAAACAGCATGCAGCAAAATTTAGGGAAACCCCAGATATGCGCTACAATAAAAGCGTTAATGCATAACCTGGAATTGTGACTATTTCATAAATTTTTAGTAAGTAAGAAAGTGTTTTTATCGAGCACTTTGAATGCAAGTATCAATTTGATGGTAAGAGGAGTGTGGTAGTAACATTGCGTGTTATTCTTCCTCCTACATTGCATAATATGTTGTGTGTTTATTCTTGTTAAGAAGGGTATCTTGAGTGATATAAAACTTGTTTACAAAAATCGTACTTGAGCAACTCTAGGAATAGCATACATTTATAATTTCTGCCGTCCATTTTCGGTTTTTCTCCACAACTAAAGTATATAGCAATATATAGCCGTATGATACACATTTGTATAAGTGTATCAATAAAATATTTTCGGTTTTGGGGTCAAATTTTGATTTCAATCTCATTTCATGAGTCAAGGTGTCAATTCATTTATTTAATTATTTTTATATTTAAACTTTGAGCGAGAATCTTATGCAGCTTTTTTATTCATCTACAAACAATTATTAAATAAGGTCATTTCAACGTCATATTGTATTTCCAAGGTCACTTACACGAAAATGTATTCATGCGTGATAAGAGATAGAGGTATCACCTTTGTTAATCATGTTCCACCAAATTGTAATGATTCGGAACTTATTTGTGTCAACTCAATAATTTGAGATGCAAATACCGATAGTTTTTTTTTTCAAATTCCGGTTTTCTTGCGCAAATTAACAATTTTAAACACAGATATGTAGTTTTAAAAAACAAACGTCATGATTTGACACGAGCGTAAGTGTTATACACAAAGTATAAAGACCTATATATTCCATTTTCAAGGTCAAATTGATACTTACATGTCATAATAAAGGGTAAACATTCTTGTGTGTGATTTTGATATCTTATTACCAATTTATACATTGACCTTTGACATCGTGAGTGACACCATCATTGGATTTATAAGTGTCAAATACATATTTTCATATGTGGGTTAAATGATTATAGCATGCTGGTTTATAACATATTACATGTATTAGTTTTATTTTCGTTATACCATATTATTGTTATAACGAAGTGCTGGAAACAGTCCCAAAAACTTGATTCAGTTCATAGCTTTACACTGTTCAATAACGATTTAGATCAACAAATTCACAACTGAAAGACACCAGTGCATTAATAGCGATTTCCAAAGACACTGCCCTTGTTCAGTGACTTTGGGTATTTTTCTATATTTCATAAGTAATACGGCGAAATTTGACGTTTTAGCAGCTGCTTTCATCGAGGTGATTGAAAATTGTTAAATTTAGTTGTTTTTTATTCGTGTTAAAGAGGAGTATGAGCATATATTTAGATATTTATATCAAAAGTCGTATGACTGAAAATTTCTCAATTCGCATTAATCCATGACGGTCGCAGTGAAAACTACACGTTAAAATTCTTTGAATATTTACGACCATATATTTGGAATCAAAGGTCATGCAATACAGATATAAACACTGTTACATGAAGAATAAATAACTCGAAATATAACCTAAATGTCAAACTATGGTTTCAAGGTCATGTTTAAAGTAAAATATAAATATTAAGGTTTAAATATCAATTTTGAATTTGACATTGACCTTGAACATTTCTTTGATATCATAAAATAACTTCACAATTTCAAAAACATCCTTTTTAAAAATCATGAAGACCAGTTAATTTCTCATAAGATGGAAATCAAAGTTGGTCTGAAGTTCCTCAAGTAAATTAAACACTGAATGGGTCTTCTATTAACATTCTAATGAAATCTTCGACAAGCCAAATGAAATATTTGAAATTGACACTTGAACGGACACGAACAAAGAATCAAACGTAGGCGAATTCAACAGGCAATTCCCATACGAGGAGGTCAAATCAAACAGAACTAGACGTTAACGTAACTAAAACATATGAGACGTAGTCTGCTGATAATCAAGATATGGAGTGAACTGAGAAAAACACGTGGTGCCAATTAAACATGAGACGCCAAGATTCACATAGACATGAAAGACGGACCGATTAAAAACCATTTCCTGGGGAAGCCAATATAAAACTGAGATCTCAGTTAGCCTGATAATTGATTACAATGATTGTTTAGATATTCTGGTTCCCTATATCACTCTGGCTTATATGTGGTCTCTTTTCTTAATATTTTAGATATTTTCAGCTCATCAATAAAGACATATTGTAAACCGTTTAAATGACATATACAATTAGAAAAATAAATGTTATCAGATTGACACTAGAAAGGACAATATCAATCGGATAAAGTTCAAAAGAATTAAACACGCTCGCCACAGACAAAGTAGCCAAATCAGAACAAGACATTTAATGAATACAAACATTTCATATACTGTCTGATGATTATTAACAATTGTAGAGAATGAAGAAAGTCATATTGAGCCAATAAATACAAGTCGCCATGATGTCAACAGATGAAGGATATACCGAAGGGACATGACATAAAACACATGGACATGAAGCCGAAACATTCTTAGATCTGATTGACATGATTGTCTCCTATGCATTATTTGGATACAGTATTTCAAAAGATTCCTCTGGCTATCGGTTTGCTTTCCTTTATTTCAAATCGTTTCGTGCATTTAATTGTTCAGACATTTTCAGCTTATAAAAACACTAATAGAAACAGTTAAATAATTTCAATCGACGTGAAACATCTCTATTAAATAAAAATCAAGGACACACATTATGATTATATTTCATCTACTTCACCCTCGTTGGCAAGAGCTTGGCTTATGATATCAAAGAATAAATTCAAGTATCCAAAAAGGCAACCTTTAACTGGTATATACAAATAAGTTTGCCGGTTGTTATTTAATCATACAAAGTGCGGACAGTTTATCATCATTCGTCCGGTCTAATAATTAAATTAATAGATCTAAATTGACAAGGGCTCTTAGCTTTGCTCTAAAAGATATGATAATGGCTTTTTAAATTACGTTATAATAAACAAGTGAAATTGTTCTCTAACATTTAAGGTCACAATTTCGCAACAGAAAGTATGTTTTTTTTTTAAAAGCTGGCAGGATGCCAGAAAGGCCAAGAGCTAATTCTTAACTTTTGCATTTTGGAGTAATATGTGAGATTTAACGCTTGCTTACATTTTTGGTAACACCAACCTATTAATGTTAATTGGAAAACACTGAAAAGCAAAGGTTTTAAAAACATAAAAGCATTAATTTAGCATTATAATGAACGCTAGATGACGGTATGTATTTTACTCTGTTCATTCATCTACGCAACTCAAAAACAAAATAACTTCCGCATAGATTAACACATATATGTTGATGTTCTGACCTCACTAATTGCGGTCTTATAATTATAACCACTATCAAGCAGTAAAAGCATAACATGTAATATACAAATGCCTGTCACACGATTGAAATTAAATATATATTTAACACATACCTTAATCTTTGAGTCGTCTGTCTGTATCGTTGATACCACCCAGGTACAAGGGGACATTAGGGAACTTTTCCCCATTGAAGATCCAAAATGCTATAAAATTGTATCATATATAAATTACCTACATAATTATATTATTATGATATAAAAGGTTGTCTCCCCTCCCCTTTTCAAAATTCTTGCTACGCGTCTGTTGCTACCACATGACTTTTATACATATATATATGTCTATCTTTAGTGATCACCATGGTCTAGTGGCAACACACTCGCTTTTTAAACGGTAGGACGGGTTCGATCCCCACCGTGGGCGCTACCGTGTGGCAAGTGGCAGTTCATTACCCTTTGGGGCTAAATTAAAGTGTTTTTTTTATGTTTTTATTTATTTCCTCATTGAAATTTCAAAACCATTATAAAATACCTTGTAATCGTGCATTGCCCCATAATTAACCTGCAGCGTTCCGGTGGTGCGTCTCACCTATATTATGGCATTTAAGTCTTGGAGCACCAAATCATATCAAAATCAAACTTAAAAATTGTTTCTTATTGTCCTTACCTGTACATGGTACATACAAGATTCGCCGCATGGGAAAGGTTCATACGGGGATATTGTGTATAGCAATAGAAATGTTTTTTTATGGTACGTACATGAATTTTCTTCGAATGGAAAATAAAATGAGATGTGTCGATGAAGGTCAGTTTGATAAGCCATAATTTATGGGTCCTACTTATAGTTATGTTTTAGGTAGGATAGGGAACAACAGATCAGGGTGAATATGCCAGTGTACTTCAATAAAACACTGGGGTCACCACCATTCTCAATTATGATTCAGTTCACAATACAGCTTGTATAAAAAAACTGTTATTAAAACTCTATGTTGAAAAGTTATCAAAAACACGCAAGAGTCATCTTGAAACACACTTGAAACATGGTTGCCCGATTCGATAAATCTGACTAAAGAATTCAAAATACATCAATGTTCTGCTCGTCTTGAATAAAGTACACGTTTTTACTTTGATATTTTATATTTTTATGTTTGTGTCAAGACTAGAGGGCCCAATATAATAGTAAAAGATGTTTCTCACTCAAGGTGCATTATTTTCGTTTTTCTACTGAGGTCCTATACGAGTCAAATTCGCTGTTTTGAGGGTCTGTTTGGTTGTATTAGTATTTTGAGCTGCTTGTTCTTTGCTTGGATATGTATTGTAACTACTAATTCTAAATATAATATTCATCACATTAGAGACTTATATATTTTAGCTAAAATCAGTTTGTGCCTTTACTTTGTTGACTCTTAAATAGATTTCTGGGAACTTTTTCCAGATGTGTGCCTCCGCTAGAATGACAGTCTCAGCCGTTCGCCGTAGAACGGCTCGAGAGTGGGCTAATTTATTGTTGACCAGTACTTAGTCAATTATGATGATCGCCCAGTTCTTATCCGACAAAATATCACCGTTAAGGATATCCAAGCGCAAAGGAATGCTAAAAGCTTTTACGTCAAATGTATGTCATACAAATAGCTTTGACCAAACGTTTTAAACTTCGCCTTTTTTATTTTACTCATGATTAAGTTAACTGAGATTGTACTTTAAGGGTCACGATTTAAGTTGCTTTAACTCTTTAACAGTTTAACAGGACAGTTGCTGTGAAACATGTTTTAATAAATCAGCAGCGATCCCAGCAGAGGACCTTGTATACATCATCTGCATGGAACGGATGCTTGATTAAGATATATGAAAAAGGGTTGCAATTTAAATTGGCGAATAAAATGACTGTTCTGTTTTTTCGAGTAAAATCCACATACTTTGACCCAATTCAACCTTTAGTTGAACAACAATTTGTTTGAATGTCAACCTGGATATTAAGACATCTATTTATTGTACTTTATAAATCTAAATAAGATATATGCAACAGTTAAGGCAGAGTTTCAGTGCAAAGAAAATACGTCTATTTGGATTTAAAAAAAAACATCAGATTGTAGTTCAACGCTTCTGATTTTTTTAAAAGTCACGTGTTGATTAAAACAAATATCACGTAACACGTTGACTGGCTCGTCGTCGGACGTCGGACAACGGACATCAATATTGTAATGTTAAAATGCCTGAAATAATTTAATGAAAAACAAATTCCACAAAATAAATTGAACAGTCGTCAGGGAAATCTATTGAAAATGAATATCTAAACGACACTTGTAGAGAATCCTCTAAATCAATAATCATGCAAGCTTAGATTCTAGAAATTAAATTGGCTTCTTGAATTTTTCATTTTTTTCATCCCTCGGTCCGTCTTTGATCTGCTCCATCAAGGCCGCTCATGCTGATTTGGCCCCACGTTGTTTTCTCAATTGTCCCCAATTGTCAGAATTCAGCACACGTCTTCTGATATCCTTTCTTTAATGTCTGGCTCTGTTTAATGTTACCTCAACGTGGCGTGCATGTTGAATTCTTTAAACTTTGTTTAGTCATGTCTCTTCTAGCTCATCTCAAGATTTTATGTGTCCAGTCTCAATTGTTATCCTAATAAACTTAAAATGTTTATTCGTCTAGCCGGTGATCAGTTTACTTGAAATACTTTGGAGTTGCCTTGACATACTTCTTATATTCTAGTTAATTGCGTTGTCCGTCTTAAATGTGCTAGACAAATAAGGCACCATCATCGGTCAGTGTAAGTTCTTCTTGATGAATAGCTTGTCTTGATATAATATTATTTGTAATTTGTATACATTTCTGCTGAAATCGTCGTTGTAATCAGTTGTGCAGATGCCTTCCTTCAGTAGCTTTCACAGAGATTACCGCGTTTCTTAAACTTTAGAGGATATTATAGTTTTGCGCTGCTAGACTGTCATTTTGACTCGTTTGCCGTAGAACGTTTTGGGAGTTGCCAACGTCAATCTAAACCAAGTAGCAGTCAAGTATACAGATTCTCAGTTCCTTATCCGACATAAATTGTACAGCTAAAGTTATTCATGTGCATAGGAGTACTAAAAGCTTTTACGATGATTTTGTGTATCACCAATAGTGCCTGTTTTCGTTTTTGTTACATAACTTTGAAAACATATGTGCTAGACTAACGCCTACTGTAACATACTCTTCAAATGTTATCAAAACATTCTTTTGATTGCATTATGATATATACTTGTTTGATAATCAGCAACGTTTCCAGGCTACTCAAAATAATTGCCAATTGTTACCTTATAGTACTGAAAGCTTTTAAGAAATGTTACCACTTAGTACATGGAGGGAATTATCACGATTTGTCTACAACAGTAACCCATGGATAAGTGTTGGACCAGACAGAAACTCATTACCATAATCCATTTATACGGACTGAAAGACTGTTAAATGTAAAAATGAGGAAACCATAACACAAAAACCAACTAAACCTGTCAAAACAGATTTCTAACGTAGAAATATCCGTTTTTTGGCCGAAATTGCAGTCATCATGCATGCTTTATTTAGTTGACTTGTCACGAATGCCAAAAGAATTAAATTGGAAGACTCAGCTTTATTTGACAACGGTTAGAACAGCAAACAACCAAATTTTTACTTCACAAACTACGGCCTCTATCTAACGCCTATAATTTCGTCTCCACGAATCTGTCTTCAAATGTCGTTAGTACAATGATTGATGCGCCGTATATAGGTATATGTGTCATTGAGCTATAAAATATGTCAATACAGAATAATGTCTTTTTGAACTTGATTTTTGGAAAGAAACATGAGTTAGAAAGACGAGCAGTTTAT
>JAUUEB010494213.1:0-10574 GCA_032362205.1 Clione limacina
ACTGTCAAAGTCCAACAGTTTAACACATCAGTGAAACTTCTCACTTTCTTAGTGGCCTTTTGTGAATGTATTTAACACGCTATGTCATTATCGTTTCTTTGGCCCATTCCTATCAATTTCTTTTATAAATAAATTAGCGGGTTTACCCGGCGTTGCCCAGGTTTACACAATCTCAAATCAATTGTTTTCCTTACGTTGGTAATATCAGTCTAGTACCCGGTCTTGCTCTGGAAGGATACAAAAAGAAGGAAAGACAAATTTGGCTGACTTTTTAACCACCCTGTAGACCTCTCTCTCTCTTTCCACTATGCGTAAATATGCCACCACCCCCTTTTTAAAAATCATATTTTGAAACACACCGTATAATAATTCACTTTTGCTTTCAGCTTTTGTTGACATTTCTCTTAATACGGAAATAGAAATTTGTGTTCATTATGCTGAGCATCGTATATTATGTACGATAGGAAGAAGATGCAAATGTTACCATATTTAGTTTCATGTCATCTTTGTTTTTATCTTTTATCTGTAACATACGCACGAAAAACTAAAAAGCTAATAACTTTTCTTACAGTCGACCGATTGTCACCAAAAGCTTAACCACACATGATAATATCTACAAACATTTTGTAAAAGTTTCGAAGTCTATTGAGTCAAAAATGTGGCAGTTATCCGATTGCATACACACACACAAAAAAAAATCAATAAATAATGTGTGAATCTTATAATGTAGATTGTCATAGTTCATAGAGTTGACCATATTTCTATACGCCATTTGTTTACCCCATATATCATTGGCAAGACGATGTCTCAGTTTCTATTATCAAAGTTAGTGAACAAAGCTCACTGACGAGACTCTAATCCACCGTGGTATGAAGCGTATCTTCACGCGTCTTCAACTTGTTAGATGAAACGCGTGGTTGCATGTTATGAAAACAGAAATGACGGTGTTTAGGAACCTCGTTTCCGATAATTTAAAAATTAACAAATTGACATTAGGTTTACTTATTAACGCACGAATGTAACATTCTTCGAAGATCCAAATTGAAACTCTGAAGTATGATATGAAAAATCAAAACTTCATTGACGAATATTAAACAATAATAATATATCATAACCAATCTTGAAATCATACAAAGCCCAACATTTCTTAATCCTCTTTACTTGGGTTGGGCTTCATTTGTATGCATTGTATGATCAGAGCATAACCCATTATAAATGTAGTATATGTCCTATGCTTAAACCAATCTGATTCTCGCTTAAAATCAGCGGCAGAATTTTTCCTAGTGGGAAAAATATAAAAAATGGCCGCTCTATATAACTACAGAAACAATTAGAGATTAGTAGAGTAAAGTAGAGATTACTCAAATAGCTACCAGCTACCCAGATATAGTAAATATGATATATGTTAACATAGCTACCAGCAACCCAGATATAGTAAATATGATATATGTTAACATAGCTACCAGCTACCCAGATATAGTAAATATGATATATGTTAACATAGCTACCAGCTACCCAGATAAAGTAAATATGATATATGTTAACATAACTACCAGCTACCCAGATATAGTAAATATGATATATGTTAACATAGCTCGTGGATGTAATGAAATCAACATTAAATGTATACGTTTTTTTAAGGTAAGAGTCAAGCACGCAAATGTTAAAGTAAAACATATGTTTAGTTAAACATGTATTTGACAAATCATGAGTGTGCAAAAAGCAGTACGCTAACGTAAAATGAATGACAACAATCATAATTGACTCTATTCGAGATAATTTGAACGAACTATACAAACAAACAAACTATCACAATGTGTGTTAGCCTTTTGCGCAGACATAAATTGATAAATTGTAAACACCAAAATTAACACTTTGAAGACATGATTAACATTTTCTATTCAAATCAATGTATGGCATAAAGCAAGGTCAACACTTGTATACTTTTATAGAAAGCAATCTAAAGTCACACATATTAGATTTATCAAATTAAATTTTGTGCCTATCATATTGAAAAAGAAAAAACTGTGATAAATCTACCGGTGAGTTTAGATTAAGGTCATTTCGATGACAATTTGTGTTTAAAGATAAGGCACATATTTCACTCTTTTATATCTTGAAGCTTACCTTGACAGTTTTGAGAAGATTAAAATTCACAATGAAAGAAGTAATAACAATTGTTATTTTAAGAAAATCCGTATTCAATAAGTATTGACTATTGTTTATATATTGGCTGCCAAATTGGATTATTGTTTGCAGAGGAATTTATTATTTTTCAAATAATCTTTCACTGAAAAAAGAAGTGTTTCACTTGTTTACTCATGTCATATACCTTATGTCATACTTTTAATTCTAGACTGACACGGCAGATTGAAATAAACTGTTTTCAAGTTTAAATTGATTTTGCCATATAGTCTTCAAGCAAGTTTTACTCTCACATTACTATTAATAATAATTTTTCAGATGAATTTTGTGCATTCTTGTGCAGTCTGATTACCATGACGTAGATTCTTCAAGGGGTTAAAACAAGTTTTTGTTATAGATGGTTGAATTTAAAAAATTCCGAAAATGGGCGCCATGTCTAGACTTTACAGTAATTAGTTTAGAGAGTTACTGTTATTTGTTAGATGTGTTTCTTTGCTTGATACCGGTGCCTAGTCCGGCGTCCCATCCCTTTAGAGAGAATGGATCACCACCCTTTTAGGAAGATGTGAAGGTGGAAGCGTAGTATACTATCATTGAAGAATTATCATATTTTTTCCAATGGTCTTGTATCCGACTATACTTTCCCTAGAGTTGTTATCTTTTTTGTCTATCTCTCTTTCTTTATCTTTTCTTACACAACCCCATGTCAGTGGGGTTACATTGGCTATATCTTCAGACCTGATGACCAGAAAACAGCGTGGTTCAGCTCTCTTGTAATGTGAAAGGCTGCGTAAAGGAGCAATGACCAAGGACGTGACTATCCTCTGTCAAAAGTTTTTTAATGAAAAATATCCACTATGATGGTGGGCTAGCAAAAAGCAGGTGGCGTGGAATGGGCACCATAACCCAGCATACACTACCATTCACGATGAGCCTTATATGACATGCACTCTTCTGACTGGGAAGGCAATCTTTCCTTGTGTGGGAAGACAACACACATGCACCCCAGCTTTATAGTTCCATAACTGATATAAGAAAAAAAATGATACACAGTGTGATGTCCAACCAGTGGGGTCAAACTAGGTAAGTGGGATACTGGCCCCTCCGCCTCGAAGGGGCCAACTACTGATTGTCACTCCCGTCGGACTTGTTGAGCCAGGCGTAATCGATGGAAGTCAACAAGCACTTCCTGGCAACCATATAAGCCACAACAGCATCAGCAACATCAGAAATATTCACTGTGCAGTAAGAGGAGGAACCAGTCAATACATGTTTTTCAAGTTAACTTCTTTGGACATTTTTGAAAAAGCAGTAAACCATTGCAAACTTTTCAACACACTCAATGTGCATGTTTTACTTCTGCAAGAGACAAACCACAAAGGAAAATGCTTTATAACAGAATGGACACCCTTTTCTTGTGACTGTAACAATTATCTTAGTATTGTCACCTACATTCGTTATAGCACTGTGAACCTTCTACGAGCCCACCCAAAAGACGTTCAAATGGTCACCATTATGCATGCCGGGATAAATTACACCATCTAATCCCCTCCAAGAGTGGAATGTAAAATACCAAACATACAAGAAAAAACTTTACGTAAGACAGTTATTGTAGGAGATTTCAATGGACACTCTCCACCATGGGGGTACCCTGACTACGACAGGACAGGAATCTTTAATGAGGAACTTTGTGGCTCAACCAATCTCATACTACTTTAAAATTCCGAAACTTAACCCATACTGCTACATAGAGACCATCGTATTTTAAGTCAACTAAACTTGACTATCCCACAGAGGTGTCCCAAGTATATATTTTGTTTATTGTCGTATATGTTTCAGGACTGTAGAATATGTTTTGTGGTCCATCTCCACATGGGCATTGATCTGTGTCACCTACTTTAAATCGTCTGTGCATGTGATGCCAAGAACGATTATGTCAAGTTCTAAGTCGGAATAAAATCACCTGCCTTCTTCTGTTCAGCTTGTGATAAGAACCCTACGAAATCTTTGATGATTATTGTAAAGTCGACATAATTATAATATTGAAATGCACAACTATATTTTCGTCAGAGTATGAATATAATAATAAAAAAAATTATTAAATTTTTTATATTATTAAAAATATACCCCCCCCCCCCCCTGAGGTTTCAATGTTATTGAAAAAGGACCAACATTTAAAACTCAAACGTTTCGCATCGTTAGTGAAAATGCTTTGCGCCAACACGCCTACAGCTTAAAGTAATAGAAGAAGAAGCAAGTATCGAAAGACTGAATGTACCCTTAGATTGTCAATGCTAAAATGTTATCAACAAAATAACACCTCTGTAGAATATCAGGCGATTTGCGTCTTAAGGAAATGCGTTTCGCGCCAATAATCCCCATATTTAAATCGTGTTTTAGAGCATCATTTAAACTTGTTTTCTTCATACCTAGTCCGATCGCACGACGACGAATGCTTTTCTTTGGGTTCTCACAAACTGAGATTTTAGCAGCTTGCACTTTTTCTGGTTTTGTTTGGGATTTTGGTCGCCCACTGCAGGTTTTGAACGTTTTCTCAATTCTTCTGTCTAACCAAACTTTATAACCCACCGTAAAATATTTATTTTACTCGGCACATCAACATCAGTGGACTGATTCTTAAAAAAAGATGTTAAACTGCTTCGCATAGAGCAATCTTGTTATCTTAAATTACTTTGTTTCTAAGTACGCCTTTACCGCAAAAGCCCGTTACACAGGAGTGAAGTGTTTCGATATTTCATATTGCTAGGCTACAATAACGACTTTTCAATTTGGTTTTATAAAATGCCATAAATAAATCTTCCTTTCTTTTGATGTTGGTGCAGAAACGGAAAAGTTATTAAAGTTGTATTAGTAACAATCTTTTCCGGACAAATATGATAACAGATTGAGGCCTCTGGAGTATAATATTATCGAACTTTTCAGTTGATCTCTCACTACTGACTGGTCCCAAATTTATGTTCTTGTATGATAATTTCTCACTCTCCTCTTTTCATTTTCTGCTCATGTGTTTCCATTTTAATTTGATTCCTACAATCGGCCAAACCTCCCAAAACTGCGCGTAGCGATTAGGAAAACTTAAGTCTGTGTTCAATGAGCCAAAGACATGACATGTTGTCTTCTTGTAACAAGATTACATCTTATTCGGGCGTCACTTCAATTGGACCTCCAGTTTTCAGGCAGATCTGATCCCTTAGAGACCGGTCTAATATTTAGCAATTTAGCCTTGCTCGTATACAGCCAAGGAGAAACAGAATTGATGTGTGCAAATTGATTGAAAAACTATTTTATCGAATTGGAATATTTCAGGGATTTCTCTCAGCATCAACAGCTCGTCTTTACAGCCCAGATTTACAGTACATGGTCTATCACGCGAGATAACAATTCTGTTTAATGAATGTGGCAGGCAGGATGCAAAACAAGAAATTTAATTGGATGTAGTACTTTGCGATAGATTTAAATCACTGTTTATTTTTATTTAAGTATTTGAGTTTGGAGTTCATACACTTGTTTTTCTTATGAAGAACTCAAAAGGATATTATCCTAAATTTGAATTTTCTCTTGTCTGTGGGTAAACTGTATTTTTTGACTATTTTCCTTGTATTATTCTTTTATATAACTATCAGATTTTGTTTATCAATATTACTATACGAATTATGTGCCTTATATAACTTACATAATTTCTGTTCTCTACCATTTTTTATCTGATAATTGATTTTTCCGACATCGTACAACATTGTCAGAGCGAACCTTGTACTTAAGGGATTGCACGCGATGTGTATGTTACTATAGTTAACACATCTGTAGGCTTGCATGTTCAAAAATGTGTTTTGCACATGGGGTTTCAGTATATTAAGTTATTTGTAGTTTACCGTTAAAAAAATCTTTGTTTATTGCGCTCCCATTAACAACACAATTGGATGATACAACTTGATGATGAAATCATAAAAATTTTCAAATAAATGTTTATGTGTGTCTATGACTGGGGATCATTGTTGAAAAGTTGCATTTTGGTATTAAGACAATAATCGTAATGTCAAACAAAATTTGCTTTGTTTTCATATTTCCTTATCCATTACTGTCCAGCTTCCTATTCCAAAGAGATTCTTTCCAACAAGTCCCCCTTTGTTCTTATTTTTTTGTCTCAGTTTTTATCCATTAATTATGCAGTGAGAATACCTTAATTCCTCGATCAACTTCTTCTTTCCCCATAATAAGCTTCTCCTGACAAGCTTCTCCATCAAACAAATATCTCGTTTCCTCAGATCCACGTTTCTCATTCAGCTCCACCCTCCATCTCTGAGCGCTAGTCTTGAGCTAAATCCACAATCTGTCGGGGAATGAAAACTCGAAATCCGAAAAAAAACATAGAGCAATTTTCTGTCATCTTATTTCAATGCTACAGCCCTCAACCATGTATGTTCTGAGCCCGTCCTTATTCCCCTTTGGGAAAGAAAACAAACCGTTGATATAACTATCTCACTTTCTGACTTGTTTTTCGTCATTAAATGTATTCTTCCCGGTAGTTTTGTCTTGACAACGATGTAATAAAGGTCAACGAAGAAAACAGAAGTAAACATTAAAGAACGAAGAGTCATGTTGTCATTTTATAAGACATGATTCTAGGCTACATGATTCTCTTGCTGCCTGGTGCCAAGTTTAAACAACTGCTAATTTCACTCATTTATTTTTAAAAATAAATCTTCAGTTAAAAGAGTTGGTTACCAGCTTCCAACGGCTCTTACAAATGTAAATGTTGTTTGCTATAATGTATTCTAAGGGACAATTAAAATTTTCCGTGTTTGATTTTAATATCAAATGTAATTTGTAAATTTACTTCACATAAAAGCGTATCCTTGACTTCAAAGTATTTGTCCTGGACAGATTGTAATCCATTGTGGCATCAAACGTATATTTGCGCATCTTTTACTGCTAAAATCAATTGGAGGGTTGCATTCAATGAACTCAAATTCAATTTAAAATTGATAAGTAAACGGATGTTTATTCATCATGTAGATAATATAAGCTTGTCACCTTGTTATTTGAGGATTGTATGATATGCGTGATAAGAGTTAACACATTTATGTGTAAACGTGCGTGTTTGTAAATGCTTTTTGAGCAATGTGTAACAGTATGTATCAACATGAATTTGGAAAATGTGTACGAAAGCCAGAATAAAACTTGTTCACATCATACTTATAATAGTTAGAATAATACTTGATGAGTTCGTATACCTAATTTATAGAAATATTAAAACAATTTGAGTGTAGGTGTTTATTAATGCCGGCACAGCTGTTGTTTTTCATTTGATCTGTCATCGAGATGACTAAGTGAGTATATATCTATCTATTTTTATCATCTTATGAAAGTCATTTTCATCTAAAAATGTTCCCTCCATCTAACTTACAAATCGTAGGTATATTTTTTTAACAGGCTTTTATCCATCAATTATACAGTCAGGGCGCGTAGATTACTCGATCAACTTCCTTTCTCCCAAAATTTAGCTGCCCCTGACAAGCGTCTTCCATCAAACATTTATCTTGTCTCCTCAGGTCAATGTTTTCCATTTAACTGACCCCTTCCCAGTCCCTCGGAAGCATCGTGTTAAGCTTTAGCAAAAAGCTTTTAAGGAGAAAAAACATGGAAAAATAATACAACAGAGAGCAATTTTCTGTCATATTACCGCTACGGCACACAACCCGATATGTTCTTAGCTTGTTCTTATACCCCTAGGGAAAGACAAGCAATTCCGTGGTAACCACCATCTTGTTTTCTTACTCGTTTTTCATACTAAGCTAAGTTATCCACAGGGAACTGTGAGTTCAACAAACTCTCGTCTGCTTATAGATAAATGGTGTGGGTATAAGTGTATAAACCGATTTAATTCAAAATTGTGCGTTGCTTTCTGACGACTTAACGATATCCTTATGACTTATGTGTTACTCTAGGACTACTCATTTTTTACGCTCCCTGTTTTGCTAATTACATTCTCTTGGCACCTTCTTTTCCTCGGACCTCTTTCACCATTATATCTTTCATGTCTTTCTTATTAATATTCTTATAGCGTTTCCTTTTAGTTCATCTAAATCTTCCATTTGAAATATTTGCTGTGTCGGTAATTATATTCCATTCTCAGTCTTCACTTTGCTTCACACACTTCTTTTTGTACTTTACTTCCACCGCCTTACACAATCCTAGCATCCTATATACGCTTTTCGTTTATTTATTATTTTAGTGGTATCCAATTTCTTGCTTTGGGTGCCTTATCTTCCTCTCCTTGCTCAATTAATGGTAACCGTCAATTTGCTGATTCTGATACAAGCAAGCTGGATAATTGATCATGGGAGTTCTAACCATCTTTTCAGAGCTTTGTAATTTTATTTTGGATTCTTTCCACAACTGTCATAGGCACAATGCAGATACTCAATCACCACTTTATTAGTATATTTGCTGGAGCGTCACGTCTTGTATTGTATATACCTAGTCTGCACGTTTGTTATAAATTATGACTTGTGCGCCCTCTGCATCTTTTGCTCTTTTTTATTTAGGCTTGCAGTATAAGTCTTTCTAAAGTGTCTACTTGACTTGCCTGAAAAACTTAATAATTTCCCGTTGTTTCAGCATCTTCTGTGTCTTCTTGTCGATTTTCTTGTTCTGATTTACCTTCTTTACAGTAATACAGTTTAATAAAGTTGAAATATATAAATGACCTAACCTATGATATAACAGTATATAACCGCGCGCTAACTTATCTTTATTGAAATGGATTGAGTATATCACGAAGAGGCAGCCTTCACAAAATTCTAAGGTCTTTCGAATACACACATTAACATTAATGACAGCAGGTATTATCGCCGAGTGGTTAAGACTGCGCATCCAACATCTGGATTTCCAAATTTTTAGCCCCGGTGCTTCAGCTTTTCCACAATCCGTAGGCATGTTGTTTAACATGAGCCTATCTGAGCGGCTAAATAAGCTAGGCCAACCTATTTGGTATCGACGTGTAGGAAATTGGGTGGGCAAATAAGCTCATTTGCATATCTGTGAATAAAACGTTGTTGGTTCGACCAAGGGTAAGCATTTGTAAAAAGTATCCATCGTTGTAAGTGGTTACGACGCTTAGCCCTCATTCGAAATATATTTCATTATCAGTGATTGCATGTGCGTTTACATGTTATCCTACTTTATTATCGGAGACGGCATTAAAACGTTTGTATTCTTTGCACGTTTAAGACCCAGGGTGGTTGGTAATCGAAGGGAGAGTGTTTATGAAATTTCTAGGCAATTTCAAAAAATTCAAACGGCTTACCTTCCAACTGTAAAACTGTACTGTCATGATACCTGTTACTGTGCATATCATATTGTTGCGTAATAGATAGATTAATCTTTGAAAAAGATAAACTTTCTTGTTTGTGTTGGATTGTTTGTTGCTTTTAAGTGTTCTTTTTCTGTTTCAAAAGCCTTTTGTGCATTTTGACTATTTCATATGGGCTTAATCGTTTCTTAAAGCTTAGTCTTAGATGCGCCATGAAAGGGCATAATAAAGAGTACCGTTTATAGACAGAGAACGGAACTCATCCCGGCAAAGGTGAATATGAAAGGGGTTAAGCAAAACCGGTTGTAGGCAAAAAATGGTCAACAACTAGAATTTACCCGGTTGTGTTGTAGGGGCAGAGCTTTTACTCATTGAGTCTAAGGACGGCATTATGGAAAGCAGGGCTAAATTCTCTCTTTCTGCCGAGTAACCTTCCCAGACCAAAGGCAGGTTAGCTTCTGAGTGACCAGGGTCATTGAAAAATGCTCGGCCTTGTTGGAATTTGAAACCAAGCTGTCTGGGTGACCGGTCACTTGACAGATTCGTCGTATCAAATTCGTTTGCTACCAACTGATCTATCCTTGCCCCCCTAAAAAGTCTGCTTTTGTAGATTAATAAGTACTTAACAAATACTTGTCATAATATAAATAACTGCAATTTCAGATTAGATGTCTTAAGCCGATTTATTACTTTTTCCTCGCTGACATTAAAAGATGAAAATATAACACGTAAGTTGATTACAACTTCTATGTTTCCATTTCGGAACCTAAAATAACGAATGTTATCAGTACAAATAACGTTTCTAAAAACTAGCAATATAGACAAATATTTGGAAAAGATTGAGAGATTTAATGTCAAGAACTATAAATTGTCGATCTCTTTTAACATCGAGCTATGACAATTTACTGAGATTTCAGAGTAAATACACGGACATCGATTGAATAACATATAAAATAAAACAAAATTTCCCGGAGAAATGCCGTGCCTAATTATCCCGTTTTTTGCTCTCGGAATATATTGATTACATCAGATATTTATGCGTGTTTGATGCGGGAAGCATTAATCGCATTCTGCTTAAAAACCACCAAATTACCAT
>JAUUEB010494224.1:0-10573 GCA_032362205.1 Clione limacina
TTCTTCTTCTTCTGCTGAGCTTATTATAAGAGGTAGTACCAGGTGATTACAACTTTTAAACTAATTATATTTTTTGAATACAATTTGAGTTTTTCACTGTCACCTTTGTATATTTTTTGATGATAAAATTACAATGAGAGGGAGCGTAACGACCAAATTGACGAATTGAGGGAGCGTTTAGCGACCTTAAATTCTAGTATTAATCAGTGCTGTTCCTGTAGTACTAAATCCTGGACATCAACCGATACAAATCTCAAATGTCCGATCGATTGCAACCAGCCAGGGCAAAATGTCCGATATAATCAAGCTCGAGCCGACAAATGTCAGATTTAGCGTTGGCCATGTGGAAATCGCGAAATATATGATATGCATTGAATGAAATTCTCCCATCACAAAACATATCGATACAAACCACGACCTTTCTGATTTTGAAACTGACACTGTGAAAAGTGGAAAACCCGTTTCGAGAAATTGTGAAGGAACACCGTGTAAATGTAATCAAAACATTCTTGAAACACGCTCGACGTAGGTGCCTGGCCATCAAATCTAGTGCTCTTTTACTCTGTCACAAAAAAGCATGCCATAAAAAAAATTAACATTGAACCAGGCCAAAAGTTACTTCGTTTTCATAAAGTTAAATATTCCAATTCCACAGAGATAGCGAAACATGTTTTACACAGCTTCTTAAACAATGTGGTAGGTCTATCATCAGGCCCTATTCAATCTATTCCCGGAACGACGAGTGTACCACCATTACACCCGCACCACAAAGGAAAGTTGTGAGTGCCTGGTTCAAAGTCCTTTATCACTAGTTCAAAGAGTTCCCCTTGCTAACTGTTGATGATGGGAAAATGTTTCGTATTGCATGCAAATACGATGGCATTGCCACCAATTCTTTTTTGAAGGGATGTGAAAACCTCCGAAAATCAGCACTTTCTGACCACATATAAACAAAAAACTGTTCTCAACTTTAAACAAAAACAAGCAAAAGAGCTAGAGATTACTGAGTATACGGCAACCAGACTAGTACATACAATCATTCAAGAGGACCTCGCCTTCACAAAGTATGCACCTTTTTAGCAGCTATTATCAGAGATAAAAGCTGAGGGTATAGGTTATCTTGACACAGGTGACAATGGTGGAATAAATAAGTTGCAAAACAGCACATGGGCTTTAGCAGAGGCGCCGGGAGTATGTTTCAAAAGGTAACCCTTTTATATATTCGAATCCTATGTACGACGATTTTATTTATTGTTGTCATTTTATCCTCACGCATAAATCACGCACAGTCATAGGCTACTTAATTATTTTTTAAACTTCAATGCCGGCTTGTATGTTTTTTCTTAACTTTTAACTTCATTAATACGTGCAATGAAAAAATATAGGACAAACATGTGCCGACCCTAAAGAATTAAAAGAATGAATGATTTGTATACATGTACCCACTTAACATTAATAAACCAGGCGCGTAGCAAGGATTCTGAAAATGGACAGAGAATCTTGGTTTGTGTCAAATCGATGACCGCAATGCGGCTGAAATTTTGAAAATTAGTTATAAATGGTACACATGTATAGTATTTTGGATCTAAATTAGGGGGATACATAGTGGGTATAATCAAGCGTATTTAGTGATAACTGATAAATAAAATAACATATATTGGACAAGCAAACTTGTAAAATAATAATAGTCAAGATTCTATGATATACCAACAGCTTAATGATTTGTGCATGTCAAGAGGCCAGAGTTAAACAAAGTACTAAATAAAATTTAATAAAGGTCTTTAATGTTTATTGTCAATTTCTTTCGAAAGTTGTCATTGACAATTCTGTCCCATCTATCATTGTACGGTGACGGATATTTAGGTTGGGCTTCTCTTTTAAATTTTGGGGTTTATTTAATAATAAAAACCTTTCCTAAAATACATTTTTTTAAAACTAGGACAAGTTCCAGGTCGCAGTTAGATTCCAGAACTTTCTCGTGTGTGATTATGTCACTTGTGCAAAGTGCGTTGACATATTGACATTTTTAAACCATTGTCTCCTCCACATGTATATATATCTAGCTTAATTGTATGAAGCCTGACATTTGTTTTTCTCTAAATGAATAACGTCATGAATGTTTTTATTATGCATTAAATATCTCTGGTATGTGTATTCCCTTCATTGACGTCTAACAGATGGTATCGGATAACAGACGCGTATACAGGGGGACATGGGCGAAAGTCCCCGCCCCCCATTTGAGATCCAAAATGCTCTAGATTTAAACCATTTTTAACCAATCTCTAAAATGTCGGCCGCCTACGGGTCATTATTTTGATAATATCCATAGTTGTCCCCCCATTTAAAAATACTTGCTACGCTCCTGTCGCATAAGACATTATCGTTAAAAAACTAGATCATATTTCTTACACATGTTTTTCATTGACACTTTAATGACAACGAAAACTTGAAGACAAAGATATATGGGTTATAAAACATGTTTGTTCAAGTCTTTTCAAGCTATCAAAGCTCTTTGTTAATAATCAACTTTTCAGTTCATAATCACACATTAAATAACATTAAGGGATACTGCTATTTTCACAGATTAAAAGGCTTTAAAATTTGAATAATTCTAAACATATTTACTGTTGTTGTTGTTGTTCATATCGTATTTAAGTAATAATGTTACTGTTACTCAAACATGTCATCACTGTAAAGTATTTAGATGAATGAAAAACGTCTATATTTTTAGCAACATAGTACAAAACATGACTATATGATCAACTTCAAATAACCGCTTTTTTAAATTTATGTGTAGACCATTTTGTAGTATGATACTCAAAATATATAAATTTTGAAACCGGAATTCCCGTGTTAAATTTCTTGAGAATTCTGAAACTGGAAAATTGCGATATTTCAGGAACAGGAAATCCCGAGACTAGACCCTACTTCATAGACTTCATTCTTCAGCATATCTTGTGCACTGATGATTATTTGCATCAAGTCTTCTTCATTAGACCCGTCCTTTTATTCTTCCGTTCAAATTGTACCAAATGAGTAATTTCTGTAACATACCAACTTTTTTTTTAAAGGAACTCGTACGTTGGTTGACCATTACCGTATGAAAGATTAGTGACACATTTTTTGTTTTTATATTTTTGATTTTGGAATAGATGAAGAAAATTATAATTATTTAAATGATCATGGTGACAATGAAAATAACACTAAATTCGTAGATAAGTATTAATACATAAACTGTAATCCCCCCTGTCATCTTCAAATTAATCACCACTCTGGGAATATCTCGTGTCACTTATCTTAAGACTAGCATTTTTTTGTTTTTATCTTTACTTTTAACTGTCTGACTTGAAGCTGTGAGCTGAAGAGATACTTTATCGTATTGTTTATAGAGTACTCCCAGCTTTCTGTTTGTTTCCAGTATTGATTTAACTACCTCGGCAAAGGAATAGTCTGCAAATTTGATATATTGTGTTTCCCTAATATTTTACTTCTAAGCACAAAGACAAGTATGACCATTAATGTAAATACCAGTACGCGTCTAAATATTTCTTTACTTTATGCTGGTTTTATTTACGCTTGTTATCGATATCTAAGTAATCTGTCTGTATTTATTTGGTCCATAAGACGTATTACTACAACTATTTTTGTAAGGGTCGTACTTCATTCAAGACTGTACAATTCATCCTGTAAGCCCTTAGCAATACTGAGTAAGTGTAATTAAATATGACGTTCTTTTCATGAACTGGTTCAGTCATCAACTGCATAATCAACGAAAACAACTACGAAAACTTCGCAAATATTGGTTCCGCCGCTTAAACTGCGAATCATCACTCAGTTTAAAAGAGCAATCATCACATTTTTCTATAACCACTTGGTCAATGAACTTTGCAATTTACTAAAGCTCCAGAAATCCAACGAAGAGCCAGGCGCATAACTATGATTTTCAAGGGGGTGGGCGGGCATATCGGCACGAATCACTGACATCTTTATATGTTTGTATATAACTTATAAATGGTGGAAATCTAAAGCAAATTCGTTCACTAAGATTGGGGGAGGGGGCACGCTTGTATGTCTTAGCTTACTGTAGATAATTGTAATATTTTCACACTTTCGTTTCAAAGGAAAACACATAGGATCATGGTGGAATTTTTATCTGGAAACTTCGTTATCATATTCCAACAGTCTACCACGACACTAATAGTAATTTCTGTTGACAACTGTATTAGACTTGTATAAGATTTGTATTTTCGAGTGTATCATTCTATACTTACGGTGTGTAACAATGAACATAAAGAGAAAAACGTATTGTATATTTTCTTAACCCATAATGAAATTGAAGACAACATATTATTCTTCATGATATGATATTATAATAATAATAATATAGAGCATTTATATAGCGCATTTCCAGGTCAACGACTTGCTCAATGCGCTTTACAATATATTATACTTTAATCAGAAAACGGGACGTAACCCGAAGGAACTCTTTAGCGTGAAATTTGACTTTCACTCGTCCACTAAAAAAATATTAAAAAAACAAACAATTAAAATAGGTAGATTCATGAAACCATAAACGAATCTTGCCATTACGTTGTTCAGACTATGTCTGCACTGACCAAGTAATCTCACTTAAACAAACACTGAGGTCGTGACCTTACGTAATGATATATCGTCTGGTATGTTTTTTGAAATACGGCAAGAATTAGAATTTGGTCAATGGAAGCAGAGGAGGTCAATTATTTCACTTATTTTACTAGTTCCCCTATGACCTAAGTATCATACTTCTCCGTGGACGTAGAAAAACATAATCGTAACAAGCATTAATAAAAAAAGATAATTATTAAGTCTCTTTCTTTATAAATCTAAATAGGTAGTTTTGTACCCATATTTTTGTATTGGCTACTCGAGTTTCATAGTTGGGCACATCCTAGCAAGTTGTAACAGACATACTTGTTGTATTCGAACTCTTCGAACGCCTTCGCTTGTAAAGGCGAAACTAAGTGAAAAAATATACATCATATTTAAATACATGCGGAGTGTATTCTTTTTTTGGGCAGAAAATGATACTTTTACTGTTTGTCACTGCGTGTATCCTTTAATGTCATTTTGCCTTTTTTAAACCTCTCAGATGGTCGAAAAACTAAGGCGTCTTCCTATAGAGTGGAAGTGGAAGATAGGCTTATCCAATACCAGCCGGGCCATACATAAGGCTTTAAAAAAATATATTTTCAAGAAGAGGTCTCAACTTGCATCTATCTCTTTAGAATTATGTGCTAAGATCAAACAACCCGGTGTCGGTAAACTGAGTCTAAGTAGTATGATCGAGTTGCGCTACACCTTACATCCTTTGTGACAGAACGTAAATTGTCTGAATAGCACCGTCGACGATACAACCTGTCGTGTGTTAACCAATAAGCAAAAATAATTTTTTGATACACTCACATAAAACGTTTATGTCAATCGATCTAATTGCCCGTATATAAGCCAACATAATTTCGTTTGACGAGATTGTGTGCGTCTTATACCCTACGTCGTCCTAAAAATGTACATGTTTGACGAGATTGTGTGCGTCTTATACCCTCCGTCGTCCTAAATATGTACATGTTTGACGAGATTGTGTGCGTCTTATACCCTCCGTCGTCCTAAATATGTACATGTATGACGAGATTGTGTGCGTCTTATACCCTACGTCGTCCTAAATATGTACATGTTCACAAACATCAATGATGTACAAATAAATGTATTTTAGATTTAGGTATATAGCTCTTAACATGTGCAGACTGTCATGAATGTAAACATTATCTCTTTTTCCGCTCAACATGGCTGACTTAAGTTAGTGTTTCATCACGTTCAATGTGTGTTGAAGACGAGTAATTTTTTATCAATAACTTGTTTCTGTTGTTGTTTTTTTTAAGGGTCTGTTGACTACATCTGTCGCAAAGATAAATCTCGTTGGTCTCCTGTCATTTTGTGGTTGTTAAATATCTCCACAGCAGAATGTATAATATTTTTTTTAATTTCCTTGCATTACTCGTTTTTTAATAGAGCCTGTACATTTGCTCATTTTTTTCCATTATTTCAATAACGTGGTTTTTGAAAATGTATCGTATAGTATTTATTTTTTCAGTCGGAGGTTTATCATTTTCAATTTATTAAGTACTTAAAACAATCTATCATTTTAGTGCTGTAAGATTATCCAGTGCATTACAAAACGAGGGCGTTAGGTTTACTGATTTAGATTTCTTTTTGACCAAAGTGATCGTACTTGGCTGTCAATTGAAAGGCAATTTTGTCCCTCGCCAAGAAAAACGTGAACATAGAAACATTCTTAATTCTACCACAAAAGTCCTCTTTGAAATAGAGTAAGGAGTTCTCAGGAACAGAGTTGTCCTTCAGTTGCACTAAATCACACCTACAACATCGTTTCCTTTTTTTCAAACATTAGATACATTTAACGTTATTGTCAATGGGAATTACACTCGTGGTCATGGGAAAACCAAGGGTTATCGAATTCATCACGGAAGTATTCACAATTCTAAAAATGACCTTGTTCCAACCTCTAATCATTGAAAACCTCTTACTTTCATTGTTCCTCACTCTTCATTTGATGCCTAAGTTCATTCTTTTCCCAAGCACAATTCTCTTGTTGGATTCTCTTCAATACAATAAACATCCATTAATCTTTTGACTGGTTTCAAGTAATCTCTTCAAGACATTATGGTTAAATCCTCTAACAAGGGTTAGTCAAACCAAATTTACCAACATTTGTCACTTCAGCAGCCCAAATATTTAATTTTTTGGCTATAAAAAAAAATAACTCAGAAAGATTTAAACGGACAATTACATCCAAATATATATACATTATCTTCATACGTCGGTAGAGGAAGTTTATAGGTAAATCACTTAGATATGCAAGATTAAGTTATAGAAAGATACATCATCTGAATGTGTAGAAAGTATTATGGTGTAATATTTAGACCATATGCATGGACGGAAATGAAATTTATATTATATAGATACGTAAATAGATTCAGTGCATAACTGAAACACAGATAGAAAAATGGCAGGATAATGAAGTTGGCATCATAAATAACTTGAAAACATTTTCTTTATTTACGGAAAGCTAAGAAAATACAAGCATGACACTCTTCATGCGCGTATCAATCCCCCTCCCTACCATTAGAGCGAAACAATTATTGACATTTGCACTATTAACATATATTTTTAAATCTCCCCCGTAACGCAATTTGAAAATCCTAATTACGCACCCAGCTCTGTTTGGGATTTTTGGTGCTTTAGAAAATTGCTAAGTAATTTATATAAGTCGTTATAGACAATTGTCATGGGTTTTATATGTATCCGGCACCCAGAGGATAATGTGAAGCTCGTGTTGTATGTCTGTCTGTTTTTAACTACGATAACTCACAAACATATATATCTTACAGATATTAAATGTGACACTATGTTGTAAAATTACATATAAATTGTAAAAGAGGTCCCTATTTAAATCAAGTAATACATGTTGGCAATTGACTAAGTTAATAACATTTCTATAAGCCTTTGGTACGCATTGTCATCCGCGCCAATACTCCTTCGATCCGGAAATGGCCTACAAAATGTTGTAACACAATAAAACTTATATTGAACGTCTGGTAGCCGACGTGAGGATGAAGAATAATATTAACATAAGTGCATTATGCGTGGCATTCAAATACTATTTGCAACAAAAAGTGGAAT
This sequence comes from Clione limacina, assembly GCA_032362205.1. Lineage (NCBI taxonomy): Eukaryota > Metazoa > Mollusca > Gastropoda > Pteropoda > Clionidae > Clione > Clione limacina. The sequence goes on from JAUUEB010494224.1 coordinate 7,738, forward strand.
CTAATCCAAGCGTTAATTTTGTTTGCCTAAGCTAAGTTTACAGATTTTGATAAAGGTATGTTCTTTTATCTAATAAGTTGACGTAGTCCATACACAAGTCTCTACGCTCGACTATTATAGATATACTTGAAGCAGTCGATTTCATTGACGCAAATCGGGAAATACTTTAAACTTTAAATGGCAATATTTGGCGCACTGCGCCATTTCTCACTGAATCGGTCAGAGCTTTTCATATGGGCAGTGTTGTAATTGTGATAGATTTTCCGTATTATTTGATGGTATTAAATCCGTAATTTTTTACCTCATGTTGCTTTTCTTTGCATACTTTGATAAAGGTATTTTCGTTAATTGTTTCTTGGTGTCGGGAATAAAATCAAATGGCTGCTATTGTTCAACTTTAATTGCGAATAGTATGCAACGTTGCATTATTGCGATAATTTCTTATACACTAGATACCAGATAATTGTCAAGGCGATTTTGATTAAAGCCGACAGACAGACGGAAAGACAACCAGAAAGACAGACAGACAGACAAACAGACATATAGACAGACAGACAGAGAGACAGACAAACAGACATAAAAACAGACAGGACGTCATACAGACTGACGGATGGACGGACGGACAGACATACAAACAGACATACAGACAGACAGACTGACAGACATACATATAGGCAGCCATAAAGACAGCCATACAGACAGACGAACGGACGGATAGACGAATATACAGACATACAGAGAGACAGACGGACATAGACATACAGACATACAGACATACAGACATACATACATACATACAGACATACAGACATACATACATACAGACATACAGACATACAGACATACAGACATACAGACATACAGACATACAGACATACAGACATACAGACATACTGACGTACATACATACAGACATACAGACATACAGAAATACAGACATACAGACATACAGACAGATACAGACATACAGTCAGAAAAGCAGGCAGGCAGATATGCAGACAGACATACAGGCAGAAAGGCAGGCAGACAGGGAGGCAGATAGGCAGATATACAGACAGGCAGAGACAGACATACGTACAGTTAGAAATGCAGGACGGCAGTTGCCAGACAGACAGACATAAAGACAGAAAGACATACAGACAGAAAGACATACAGACAGACACACATATATGCAAGTAAGCCGGCAGGCGGGTTGGTGACAAACAGACATACTGAAAGAATGGTAGGTAGGAAGGCAGGTACACAAAAGGACAGACAAAAAGACAGGCAGGCATATAGATAAAACGATAAAAAAAGAGTAACAATGTGCATGGATATATTCACCCATTCTACATTTTTCTAACCCACAGGGAAATTGAATACATTGACAATTTTCTTTATAGATACCAGTTTTTAATCAGAAAACCCCATCAAGTTTGTAGTAACCCGAATCAACCCTTTTGCGTGCAATCTGATAACGCTTTTCACTCATCCAAAATTGTAATAATATTTTAAACTAAACCAATTAAATAAAATTGATTTATGAAAGCATAAATCAGTCAACCCATTATGTAGCCCAGACGATGTCTGCAATGAACAAGAAAGTTCACTTAAACAAACATTGAGGTCGTGAACTTAAGTCATGATATGTCGTCCGGTATGTCTTTTTTAAACAGCAAGTATAAGAATTTGGTCTGAGTGCAAAAGTAGAATTTCAAATCACCTCCTCGGCGAATTTTTAACTATAAGAACATTATTTACAAGTGTTTTTTTAATATGTATGAATTATTTGCAGTCAGAGGAGGTCAGGTATTTCACTAACTTCATGAGTTCCCCTATGACCCCAATGTCCTAGTCTGAGCACGTAGGAAAATGTATTCTCAAGAATCATTTATTATTAAGATAATTGTTTAGTATTATATGTATATATCTATAAAGTTGAGCTCTGTGGCAGAATAAAATGTTCGTGAACAAAAAGGTTGCGACGGTCGAATATCGTAACTTGTTTAGAATTAATAGTCCTTTTAAACATGGCTTAAGGCCAGAAAATGATTGTAGAGTGTCGTGAAAAAGGAACAAAGATACAACAAATAATCAATACGTTACCAAGCAAATATAATCATTAGATATGTTTGGTTGTTTCCCTTTTCTCCCAGCATGACCAAGATTTCATGATCCTACACCAAGTTACGACAATCTAACTCAGGCCCTTTTGCTTGTAAAGCGAATACTGGGTGATAAAACAAAAGTATAATAAAATACATGCGGCGTGTGTACTTCATTAACGGAAAAGAATAATTTTGAATTATTACAATTCTGCCCACTTGAGCTTTTGTAATTTTACATTTATTTCTGTATTTGTCCATCTGTACGTTTGTAGAGAACCATGTGTACTAAGAAGGATAAATATCCGAAAATATTTGACATTTGTAGTGTGGATTTTTGTCGTTTCTGTGTATTTTTCATGTGGGTTGTTACCTTTTTTCTTTCTTTCTTTTTTGTAAAAAAATGTTTGAATTTGTTCATTGGTGGTTTTCAGACTGTTTCCTACTGTGTAGTTCCTTTAAAGGTATTTGACTTTTTAAATTACTTTTTAAACTTTTCCGTCCATCGACTTTTAGCATTTAGTTTTATGCTAACGAAGTTGTGCCCGTCTGATGAACTACGTATATTCTATTATTTTATCTATTAACTGTCACATCAAAATAAGATGAGTTACCAAGATTAATATATCAAATAACAAACGTTTAGATAGGTGTAGATAAAGATATTTCGGCAGCGATTTATACCGAGAAGACCCGAAAAGACCCGAAAAGACCCGAAAAGACCCGAAAAGACCCGAAAAGACCCGAAAAGA
>JAUUEB010494235.1:0-10573 GCA_032362205.1 Clione limacina
ATGTAAGGGCAACAATTGATTTGAGATTGTGTAAATCTGGGCGAAGCCGGGTAAACCCACTAGTTAATGTATATAATCTCCATGCCAATCTCATGAATAAAAAAACAACAACATGTAAAACTAAAAGCATATCATGTTAACCTATAATTCTGCTTTCTTTTTAAGCATCGATGACAACTTGATATTTCCATTTAGAACATCAGCAGTATGTCCCACAAACTATTTGATACATTGAAACACATAAGTAACTTAATTGTATTTCACCTGTTTTATTATTGTCTTTTGACCGCATAGTCGAAAACCTGATCACACTGATGTATGTACAAAATGTTAAGATTTTCAGACACCACTACATACAGGGCCTTTCAATACCTTAGCCCCCCTGCCTAGGCAAACTCACCATATTTAAGAAACAACTGGTTACTTAACAAAAACAAATATTATTTTTAACTCCAATTCTAAAAATAAGTTTGAAGTGATTTCATTAGTATTTACCATGTCTGCCCCCTGGTATACTAAAATCACCCAAAAAGAGCAGGGTATGATGACTATTTAGACATGTACAAATCAGTTGTACTTATTTTATGTCACAATTAATTCGTTTGATGGTAGTACTTTAATATATTATCCATAACTGAAAAACTCGCGGCTAGAGCTTTGGTTTGATAATGTTACAAATATTTCTTAAGTCGATTCCGGTGGATGACTAAAATAATGATTTTAACCTTATTTTGTCGCAGAATGACCCAAATATTTGCTTCCTTCACCGTCAAAAATCCCGTTTTAGAAGAGATCGCTACCATCGCTGCTGAAAATTAATGGATATCAACGCTGACACCGAAGAACAATTAAGCCAGACACATTAACGAATGTGACTAAGTTTTTTTCTTAACTTTCTGCAACAGTCCTTACAGTATTTACAGACACTGTAAATCATGTTTGTTTGATGAATATGGTTAATATAAATAATGTAAATCATCATTGTCAAATAGCTTATTTCATGATATCTCCTTTCGTAATTTTGACCATAACAAAGTATCCTTTTCAGGATGTGGTACTATTAAAAACATTTAAAAAATGTATATATCTTTTATTACAGTAGGCCATCTATTCTTATATTTAATTCCAAGATATACGTTATAAAAAGTGCTTTTATTGGCCATTTGATAAATGAGGCAGGATGCCAGTAGACAGATCAACAACCTGTAGTTCTAGACTTTCAAGAATAAAGTAAATCAAGACTGTCAAATCGACTTTTTTGTGATATCTCCTTTCGTAATGATAACCAAAAAAGAAATATTCATTTCAAAATGTGGTACTATTAAAATATTTAAAAGCTCATTATATATCTCTATCGTTACAGTAGGGCATCTATTTTAATATTTAAGTGCAAGTAGCACGTTATAAAATATGCAATTATCATTCAAACAAACTTTTTATTATTAATTTCATGAACGAGGCATGTTGCCAGTTAACATAACAACCTGCATTTAACGTTAAGACTTTCAATTATTCAAATTTACATTCAACTTCGCACGTAGTCCTGATCATTAACGCCTTTGCACTAAAAGCAATTAGAATGGAGCACTTGGTTAAACAGAAATAGCTCCTGAAAATATGAAAATACGTTTTTAACACATGGAAAGAAGGAAGTTCAGAAACGGTTATATCAAATAGTGACCAACGTATCCATAGCTGTAATCGGGAATAAAATCATTGTGGTCCATTAAAATTTTACTGAGAAGAAATAATAATGATTGGTAAAAATAATGTGTATACAACCCATTATCTTAATCTATTAATCGATTAGAATTTGAATTGTCAAATGAATTTTTGTTCTTTTCGATTACCTTATTGCAATAAATTAATCATATGTTAAAAAAGAAAAAAAGTTTCGGGTTTTTTCTATATTAAATAAATCTGTAGATGAGGTTATACAAATAGCTTAGATGTCTTAATTGATGAAATGTTTCATCTGATCTTTCGTGGTCTTCGTTTTGGACATATTTAATAATCCTTTATTTCAGCAATGATATATTGTTCTAAGCTACCGATCAGAGAAATGGAACATATAATATCATATTCAATTTAGAATTAATGGTAGGAATCTGAAAACTTGCACATATGCTATTTCAGTAATTTTCTGTAAGCCGTAATCTCACTTTTTCTGAAATATCATTTTTGACAGAGATAGGTTCAATTTTTGTTCATGAATGTCCTTGACGCAGTGAACGCATTGTTGGAATTAAGACCCGGAAATTTTGCACTTGGACCTTTCAAGTGTTTTTCTAAAAACTGGTTTTACCAATGTTTTAAAACATAATTTTTTAAAGGTCTATGGCTCTTGAGTTTTTGCTATATGTTCTTTGTTAATTTGTTGTTCAAGTTTTTGCGAAGCGCCATTTTTTGCCTCACATCGTTTGAAACAGTGGTCTGAATTCGTGCACATAGACTCTACAAGTGACCGTGTAAGGTTGTTTGAAGGTGGTTTTTGCTTAAATTATTTTTTTCAAGTTGGTTAAGACACTGTGGTCAAATCGTAAAAGGTAGGAATCTGAAAAATCTTGCACATATGCTCTTGTTTGCACATGACTTCAACAGGACGCAGATTTCAAGATTAAAATAAATAATTACCCCTTCCCCGAAACACGGGGGTTCAATTGAATAAATTATCAAACACAGTAATCGTTAACCTGTGTTATGTGACGGTTGGGCCTGAACATTTACGATATATCGTTTGTTTTAGGGTAACTGACGAAGCAAACTTTAATTATTTGGTGCCATTCATTTATTGCGCATATTAAGGATTTGAAAATCTTCACATAACGATTGAGCAGCAACTGTTTTACCCAGAGTGACAGTTTAGGCAGGCCTACCATACAAAAGTGTCATTGAACCTGTTATTCTGACTACAGTAAAACCACACACCTAACTTAATATACTTACTAGAACAACCTGAAATCGTGAAATTCAGAGTGACTACTTTAAGCATTATAGGCACTTCTCCACTTTGAACATAATGTGAGAAGACTATTACGCTGAATCTTATAGAGAACTGTGTGTATTGGTGTACCCTCTCTATTAAAACAGTTAAACGCTCTGGGATAGCAGTTCCTGGTTAAAACATATTAGTTTTCTATAACATGATACTGAAGTCCGTTTGAAAAATCATTATTTGTTTATCTTATATGCATTTAAAACAACTGAAAACCTACTTTAACACCACCTTAATAAATCCCAAAGTTGTTCATTCAGTCGTTACGGAGTATGTAGTCAATGTCGTTATGACAACTTCTTATTAGTACAAAAGTAAAAACCAAAAATTTGTGGTTATTATAAATGTTACTGTCATAATATAAAATAATGAAGGTGACTCTTGTTATCTTTCGGTTCAAAAACGAAAAACTGACAGTTGTGTGTTATAAGACGATTCCGATCATGGCAAGGTTCTCTGCCTAATTCATTTTTATATTTTATCTTACTGGATTTTCCCCATATGTGTCCACATGTTTGCCCTACCGTATGATTCATTTATAGTAAATTTGTTGCTATATCTTTCCTTATGTTATTAGTTAATCAATTAATTAAGCACATATTTAATATTTCGCTTGTATACACAATTGCTGTGATAAAGGACATTTCAAGTAACTAGTTTTTCCTCCATTCAAATAATTTGATTTCTGAAAAAAAGAAATATAATTTATAGAAAAAAAGTCTAAATTGAATAAAGGCCCCCATTGTTGATTTAGATGTAAACATTTTAATATGATCTATTATTTTGCCAAGTATGATCTTCAAATTGTACGTAAAAAACGATGTTTATGACATGCAAATTAAAAGTTGTTGTTTTTCTTACGTACATTTGTTTTTCCTATTTCGTAAATCTGTTTCATAAAAAAATTGTGTTAAGGTCACGATTTATTGACAAAAATTTAAAATGCACGCCATTTTTTTTAAATGGGTTGTGTTAGTTTTTTTTTAATGAAATATCGGTGACAAAGTATCACAACCAATTTTGGTGTTACGCGTAAAAAATTGCTCCTCATTATAATTGCTTTTTAATAAGAGCGAATTATCTTTATATAATATGACTTACTTTTTGGTTTTTCAAACTACTCCAATTATTTTGAAAACGAAATGCAGTCAAACAGCTTTGAAAGCCGTCATTTATGATGGCACATCTAATGTTCCTGGTTTTCCCCATGTAATAGTATGAGTTTTTTAAAGTCTGCTGCTGATCTTTTCTTGTTGTATTTCTATACATAAAATATATAATGTCCACAATTCCATTTTGTAATTTTTTTTGGCTAAAAACACAGTAGTATAAAAATGTGTTTGATCGTAGTACACCTGCACCTGGTATCATTTTGTGCCTATTCAAAAAAACGTTGCACCTTTTACGGTGTGGTTCGATCTGTTTAATAAAGAATAATTAAGTCTGTCAAACGAAGGTACAGTGAACGAGTTTTGTAATTTGACATTTCTTATAGTTTATCGTTGTTTTCTCAAGTATCATCTACCTTCTACCTGTCTTCATGGCCGTGATCGTTCGTTGGAGTCCCACTCCTTGCCACAATAGAACGCTGTCTCTGCTTCGATAAATCATCTCAGGGATTAAATGCTGCCCCAAAGCTTAGATGCTAGGAACTCCAACCACAAACGTTCGTCTATTACGATACATTAGAACTTATTTAAAGCCAAGTTGTCAGAGTTTTAAGTTGATACCAGGTTGTATTTCAAGGTCTTTTTGAAGTTGAAATATATTTTTTGAATCAATGAGTAACAAACACAAAGACCAAAATAAAATTTGCATCTATATCTGAACCATAATAGCATCAATAGCACAACACACAGCTGCATCCACAAGGGCAAGAATAATAACAAACCTACCATATAAACAAACAATCACCAATTGTATTACCGTCACCAACAACGAGAACAATTTAACCACTAATGGATAGACAAAACCACAACCATCTTTCTTCATATATTTTAGGAACTTAGTCGTGAGTAATTAACCAACTTGGAATCCATTTGAAATAACAACAATAACAGTGTTGCTAATATAACAATAAAATAACCATCACAAACAACAACAACAACAACAACAACAACAAATTAAAAAAATGTACAATTAAATTTGCCAACACACAATTTTCCACACTTAAATAAAATTACAAATATACTTTAAAGGACTTGGGAAATTGTGCCCAATGATTTTAGTTTAAAAAAATAAAAGTTTATGTAAAAAATAAGTGTTAACTTGCGTGAAGGCAATAATTAAGTCCCACTTATCCTGGCTATGTCTGTCACAGTATGATATAATAGTGATGTACTACAATATCAAATTGTTCACAATTGATATAAAGTAATGCTACATATTCCCGACCAATCCTGCGCATTCTCTGACACTAAATACAAGACTCTTGTTATAAGACCGGGTGATTAGCTATTTTTGAAATTAAGTTCCTGGAATGTTAGGACTATTATGACACCATAGTTTATCGTTGACTGCAGAGTAAGCACAGGAACAAGATAAACAGTATTGATTGACAGGAAGCAGCATCATTGTCATGGCCGCTCCCTGGGAAACTCTTTTAGCTGAATTGGGCACCAACAAGAATAAGCCCTATACCTTTACCTGGGGGTGACGCAGCCTTCATATATTAAGTTGTTAAATCTCTGCCAACAAATTCAATAGGTCACAGAAACAGGAAACCCCAATGAGACCTCCTTGGGAATCAATAGAGCAATTTGACCAACACCAAAGATAACTGTTCAATTAAAAGACCAACGCTGTAAAAAACTTCACAACAAAACCAAACGGTGATACAGATGGGTCTCTTCCTACTGTGGTAACGTTTATGAAGAGTTCAGGTCATCAGAGACGGAAGTGGTCGATAGCCCCTTGCTTCTTCTCAGCAGAGTCCATTTATGGGTGTGCAGGTTCATGGTTTTCAATAGCTGGATGCTTCTCCTCGTTGAAGGTCCTTGAAGGTTACTGTTTCTACCGTCATCATTTACTCCAATCATACAGTCGATTGTGTAGCACTGCTCACCTCTCTGATCAGTAAGGCAATCTGTCACAATACCCATGGTAGTTAGAGGGTCAGTGGTAATGTTGCCGTTATTTATAGCATTTTCTGCCAGCTAATGCTAGTGCAAAATAAATGGTGTTTGTCTCAGCTCTTGAGAATATTGTTTTAAAAACGAAGACAAAATATGACCAGGAACCAATTTGACGGAGTTGAAAGTTTTGACTGTCTGCCAAAAAGAAAGAATGTTTTGTGCGGATGGGAATGCCAGTTTAAGGCATCAAGATTCGCGAAAAAACTACATCCCTCGACAAAAACAAAGGTTACAGAAGTTATTGAAGAAATAAGGTTTGAATGATTCTACTTAGCATAGTCGGGTTGTATTTTCTATATGTTATCCTGACGGTACTACAAGTACTGTCAGAAATTATGGTTTAAGCCAGAACGCTTCCATTGTCATAATCTTATGAAAGAGTAAAGACAGTATCTTTGTATCGACGTTATTGATCTGACAAAGGCTTTCGACTATGTGAGATATTATTCCTCCAAGAATAGGATGGAAACCAACACTGAAAACGAGGGTCAAATATTTCACGCCAACGCAAGAAGCATTTTAAATTGATAGTAAATTATTCAAGACATTTTTGCATTTGAGAGGCGTAAAACAATGTTGTGTTATTACTTATTACCCATCTGTTTTGCATATTCATCGCTATCATGCTTCAGCATATCTTTTGGAATTTAACATAAGGTGTATACTTCTTAAACCAAATGCAATGGAGTGATATCAAACAATGTTAAAGGCAAAAATCCTTAATCGGAAGATTACGATAAATGACACTGATTTTGTTTTCAAGCGCTTGTACAGATTTTGGCATTACTATGAATGCCAAGATGATAGAGGTTCTCGTACATCGTGTCAAAACTACACTGTGTGTCATGCTCAATGGCCAGGTTCTTATTTGTGTGAAAAAACACCATACGGAATCTTCTCATTAAAAGAGGCAAAGCAAATCTTACACAAACAGTCCGGGAATATAATAAGCTCACAATTAACATAAATGTTGTATAATACCAAGCTTCGTCTTAAGCACACTCTTTTACAGAGGTGGTATGTCGAAATATGATACTAAAGAGAAAACGTTCAACATATTCCACGTGTGAATTTGAACAGCAAGCATCCTTGGCAAAAATTCGAAAGGCATGACACGATAACCACAATTAAGTACTCCATCTAGCGAACATACAGATCATGTATAGGACATAAATAAAGTAACGACAACTCAGCTGGCTAAGACATGTCAAAGTGATAGAATAATACCATCACAGATCTCATCACAGGAACAAGAGCTTGAGAACTTCATAATTGCATAAAAGACACTAACGTTGCGGGATCGACGACAAATACTGGGAGTGCACTACCATAGACAAACTTCTGAAGACTACATGACCAAAAAAGAATACTTAAAAAACATCATAATAACTTTTACTGGCAAATTTTTATTTTCTCTATTTACTAACTGCACTCGGATATTTTTCACTTGGGGTATTTTGTCACGTAAAATGATTGAATAATTCACCGGGAAAGACACACTTACTATCTGAAAAACTAGGGCAAAAGCAACTTCTTTATTTTAACTAGCATTTTTAACACTAACCTAATTTGTGCAGGAGAAAACCTACTCCACACGAACAAATACTCGAATAGAGAAGTAATTTTTAACGGGAAATTGACTATGCCGGAAGCGTAATTAAATATCGACTTTAAACCCCAAAAATACTCATTTGTTAAGCCGCAAATATCTCTGCAAAAATAGTTTCTAATATGGTATTTTGGTATGGTTCAGACGAAAAATAAGAAACCCTTCAACATAACTGGTCTAATCTGACAAGGAAGACTTAGCCATAAAGAGATGGAAACCGTTTGGTGCTGCCCAGTGGGCGTGATAAGTAGATAATGAATTATTAAGAATGTTATTAAGATGGTTTTGGAATTGCTTTAACACATTTACTCTTGAAACGATTCTTGCTTTGTTGAATACAATTTGCTTCAAGGATAATGACAATTAAAATTCAACAATTATTGCTGTTGGAGTATTTAAATTATCATAGTATGAGTAAAGAAGATAACTCATCTTGTCTCAAAAAAGCTTTTTCAATGCTTGCAAGCCGTACTGCTTGACCAAGGTAAGGCAATAGGCTCGGTGTTTGGGTACAACAAAACTCCATTCTTGTTTATGGCTACACAGCCTAGCGAACTAAATAGGGTACAGACTTTTTTCATCATCATTGACAACGTTAAAAGATGAAAACAATTTCAGTGTTATTTTGATGAATGAAACGTACCGCACAGTTTAACAAAAGGTAAATAATGAGCATGAAGGAAACATGGGGCACTTCTTCAGATAATTTTGCTGTGTGGCTTCACGTCTATCATTTTCTTGTTTAACGACTGCAAGCTTTAATTGTTTTACTATTGCTTTATGCAGATGTTATGGTATGGTATTCTATGTCAGAGACAACGCATAACTATGAAACCTGATGAAAATATACCTTTTTTCTAGTTTTACATTTGTTTTTGTTCTGTGCAAAAACAAATTGTTTTGTTCTAGAAAGAAAATCAATTATCAATAAAAAATGAAATATTTGTGGAAAAATTACGGAGTTACGGCCCTTTTTTTGTTTGTTTTCTATATATTCTTTGTTAATTTGGCAAAAACACGCATTGGTCACATGTTCAGAGCTAATAATCTGAAATCTTGCATAGAGGGTCTTCTAGTGGCTATCTAAAATAATTAGCTTTCACAATTTTTGAATAATCAATTAAAAAGATTTATAGTCTCTTTGTGAATTTTGCTATATGTCTTTGTTAATAATTTGCAACCACGCTATGGTCCCATCGTCAAAGACAGAAATCTGAAATTCGTCTTAATTCGTGGTTCTCTAAAAGCTGTGATCTAGTTTTTTTTTAACAAGTTAGGTTCCTTTAATGATTTCAGGTACGTTTTTTACGCAGTGGACGCATCGTTGGAATTAAGAACCTGAAATATTGCACATAGGGTCCTTCTAAAAATATTGTTCTCAACTTTTTGATTTTTTTTTACAGATTTAAAAACCCTGAGTTGTTTGCTATACATTCTTTATTACTTTTGTCTGATGTGCGTGGTTTTACTTTCTACGATAACTCATTTTCTAGTTAAGTTATTTAACACCCTACAAATTCTATGACATTGGTCTCATTGACACATGTCTTTACATCGAATTCGGTCTTTAAATACCACCAGAGGGAGAAGGCGTAAACTACTTCTGTAATCTGATTTAAGTTCAAGAAATTTTGATTCCTGACCGTGGATCATGACGAAGGAAACTTGTGTCTACATGGTGGAAAACAAGGTTTGGATAGTACTACCTCATCTCAACTCTCGGGTGAATTGGCGTCACCGTTATAAGATCGCCGCGTTGATCTCCCTCTTCTCTGTTGTGTTGCACGGCTAAGTGTATGGCTAAAAGTCAGAATTTGGCTGTATGGCGACATTTCAGGGATATACTTGTCTAGATCTTTTGACATATTGTGGGTTATAGAGGTTTTTGAAATATGTAGATTTTTTCAGAGTATGGCATACCCACAATCAATGATAATAAAATGATTTTTTCAATCACAAATATAGGAAAAATGTAAATTTGGCTTTGATACTTCTAACGGGTCACTCGCTATTTGGAATCAAATTCAACGTCATCGAACTTTATTGCTCTCTATCCGTTATTCAGTTATATTTTTTGATTCACCCACCTTTGAGGGAGACAGCGTGTTGGGAGGGTCTTCCCTCTCGTTGGTCTCTTGGTGCAATGAAGAAACTTGCCTTATTGTTATTTGTGAGCATGATGTTGCCACACTCGCCTCCCCATCGCTCTCTCTCCCCTATATGGTACTTGTGTTTAGTCCCTACCAGTGAGCCCAGTAGAAACCGCATCTTATGTCTGCAGCACAGAGCCAGTTCAGATATATTGTAGAGATATTGTGTGTTGTTGAGTAATTTGGCGATCTCCAGATTTTCTGTCAGACACACGTCGTTTACTTTCTGTAGGCAAAAGCATTTCTTAAAATCGACCATTTCAGCTTTGGGTTATGGACTAGGCCTGTTTTCCACACATGACTGGCCAGGGTTGTTGTTTTGGATTTCTAAAGGATCTTTGAAGCAATAGTATACTTTTTGAAACTTTTTTGTCTCCCACCCTCCACTACGGTTGCGTGGTAGACCACGCCATACTGCTGACATTTTTGTCGAGGGGCAGTGCTTTTTTTTCTTACCCTTGCAGTTTCACCTTTTCCCGGTTGAACCATATGATATATCTTCTTCCTTTCATTCTGTTCACTGTTGAACCATATGATATATCTTCTTCCTTTCATTCTGTTCACTGTTGAACCATATGATATATCTTCTTCCTTTCATTCTGTTCACTGTTGAACCATATGATATATCTTCTTCCTTTCATTCTGTTCACTGTTGAACCATATGATATATCTTCTTCCTTTCATT
>JAUUEB010494246.1:0-10573 GCA_032362205.1 Clione limacina
TATTCTGAAGTATTGTTTGTTGTTCATACACACTAAATTAACAATAACTCCTTCCAGTAACTATGTTGCTATGCAGCTAATGCTTATTTCAAATGTGACTACTTCTAACGTTTAAGGTCTTTAGGAAGTTTATTAAATGTTTTGTTAATGATGCACATGGAGATTATGATAATAGTCAATAAACCTTTGTGATACTGAAAGTAAACCTTGTGTATCCAGATTGAGTTTGTTTCCATAATCATATATTATAAACTTTGCCATTAATAACATGTGCTATGCTATGGCATAAGTTTTCTTTGAGTTTTTAAATTGTTGTATATGTATTTCTTTTCACATGTTTCATGGCTTTTTAAAGTTAAGTACTGCAAATTTGTATTGATCATGTTCCTTACCTTATGGTGAATTAGTATTTGAGATTTGACCATCAGCCGTGTGTGAGTGCAATGATGCACATCAGACCACTGAAAAAGTCCTACAGTCCTGCCAGTTCCATTCTACTAACAGAGAGACACACTGGCCAGAACCCACCGATTTAAACGTTAAAATTCATGGCCCTCTGACAGAACTCCAGAGGACTGTGGGGTTTATCAAAGAAACTAATTTAAAGATTTAGAGCAATTTGCAGGTGTAGAAAATCATAGTGAACGAAAGAGAGAGAGAGACAGTATTTGTTTAATTATGTCTGATTTCTCTTCTGTTTCTCTCTAAATAAAGTCAATTAAATTAACTCACTTCACATTGCGTTTTTTAGTGTTATATATGTACTAAAAAGTGTAATTTTACATTAATTAACAAAGAAATATATTCAAATAAAATAAAAACATAACTATATATTTACTACCAGATAATTTTATTGTAAATGTTGTATAAAATCGTCAAAAATCCAAGAAATATACTAAACTTTTCAAGTACATTTCAATAGTAAGAGATATTGAATTAAGAAAAAGAAATGTGTTTAGCAATTACGCGTTGCGACACCAGACCTACCTCCTTACAATTAAAAGATGATTGTTTTGACAATTTCAATACCGCTTAATGTTTTTATATGTTTAATGACATGTGCCATGTTCTTTCATTTGAATCCCAACAAGCCTATGTTTCTATAAAAGATATAGATACAGTGGCTGTTTATCTGTGTTTTTCATTGAAAAATATGTGCTTGCATAACCTTTGGCCAAGTTTATTTTGACTATGTCAATACCGACTAATGTTCTGAGTTATTTAGTTATATTCGTCTCTTCATAAACACTAATTTGAATACCAACAACTATATGTTTGCTTGAGTTTTAAAGAAAATACGAATATTTTAGTGATTGGGGGTTCTTGACCTCTGAGACGTCTCCTATACTAGAGGTGTCTTGGCAATTGATGCCGTAAGACTGACCGGGTGATTTTCAACTTTTGGTGTACCTAGAACTCAAAATCTCTGAGAAGCCAATGGCCACGGGACCTATAGCCAGGTATTTTGATAAATGATACATGACTGTTATACCACGAGGAATGCAATCAATCTGTTCAATAATACGTTAAGAGTCGAAGTCATTTATCAAAGAGTGTCGACCCTATTGTATTGTTTGCAGAATATCCAAACACTAAAAAATAGTGAATCAGTCAGATAATAATGTATTTTTTACGTATTACGCATTCTGTACTTCATCTCTTATATTCATGTGTTGTTTTTTTCTCAGGTAAAAAAATAATAAGTAAAAAAGTAATGCCTGACGACTAGCGTTAATAGATTCATGCTAAGACTGATCAGTCCAGTTCGAATATACTTTGACTAAAGTTGTTTAAACTTACTAGTAGATGCTTCGTTCTTCGAACGTGTAAGACATATTTTCCAATGAGGACAGCGGGTGAGAGTAATATTTCTTTTGCATAAACCAATCAACAAAAAAACGCCGGAACGGAAAACTCAACAACGACGGCTAACTGCAGGACGAGAAAACGCAACTACGACGGCTCAATTTTAATTTGTAATCTTCAAGAACGCAAAAAATAAGGCTTTGAATCAAAACAAATATATCGCTACACGATCCGCAACACATAAAACTATAAGAAAAGTATCATTTGTTGATCCAAAACTTCCTAGAAAAAAGTGTATAATTATAATAAGACTAGTGGCTTAGTACCTGGTTTTACCCGGGAAGGTTACACACAGAAATAAACACGCTGACTTTTTTACCACCATGTAGACCTCTCTCTCTCCTCCACTATGCACAGATTTGCCCCCAACCCGCTTTAAAAATCACAGTTTTTGACCAACCTGTGTAACAAACCTTTGAATTTTGTTTACATTTAAGACGGAAAGAGAACTTTGCAAAACTTTGCGTTCACTGAATGTGCAATTAAGCATTTCCGGATACGGTCCATGTTTGTTCATGATTAATCGAAGGTTATTTACAGATAAAACAAAGTATACTAAAACGCTAATAACTTTTTCTACAGTCGACTGATTATTACCAAAAGCTGAACTACACATCTGCAAATATTTACCAACATTTTGCAAAAGTTTCAAGTCAATTGAGTTTAAACTGTGGCTGAAATCTCATTAAAAAAAATACACAAATTTCCTTAACGGTGCGTATTTTACAGAGGAAATATAGTGAAACCTAGAAAAACTAAAAGGCTAGAAACCTTTTTTTTACAGTCGACCGATTTTCACGAAAATCTTAACCACACATCTGGTAAGATCTACCAACATTTTGTGAAAGTTTCAGATCGATTGAGTCAAAACTGTGGCTGTAAATCCATTGCATACAAATACACAAGTTTCATATCGGTTTAGTTTAAAACTGTGGCTGTAAATCCATTGCATACAAATACACAAATACATTTATAAAGAGACTTTGAATTATATTGTGTAGATAATCATGTAACAAAATTTTTAAAAATGAAAAATGTATTGAACAATTGTGTAAAAAGAAAAATGTATCCAAAAAAATCACAGTTGAACAAAAGTAGGTCAGAAAAAGAACGCAAAAAGGATTAAAGGCTCTTACTACTTGTTGATAGACGTAAGACCTTGACTGAGATATGTCGCTTGAAAACCACTTAGTAGATTTAAGTCGTTTTGAGGTCCATAGCCTCAAGACAGATTGCGACTTAAAGTCGTTATCCCTGTGCCATAGAAAAGAGAAACGTCTAACCTGAAGTAACGAGCCTCAGATATAACTGAGACTATGCTTTATATAACTTGTGAAATGAAAATAACAGTTTTGATTGCTAGCATTATTCCGACAGATTGGATCGTGTCAAACCAGAAGGCAACAAATATCAAACTTCAGAAGGCTGCTTTAGGTAATTTTATTATTCTTATCCCCAATAACTCATACTTTTTCCAAACTACTCGAAGAGAACTCGATTAGAGTAGTCTTCGATTAGTGTGGACCAACTACTCAAGTAAAAAAAAAAGTTGCCAAAAATCCAGCGGCTACTTGAGTAGAGTAGAAGTAGCAAAAACACTTCTACTGAGTTCTACTCGAGTAGTATACTACTCTACTCAACTACAACATTGCTGATAAGATATACGTCATACAATAGCATAAAGAATTCAATGAAAAGGGTGAATTGTTCCGTTTGTTTGAACTTGCAAATTATTTTTGATGAATTGATTAAAATATTATAATACTAAAAAGTGTCAATGATATCAAAAAAGTATTTTTGTCCAATTTGGCCATCCTGATTTCAAAAAGAGATTTATTTGAAGAATATGAAAGCTTCAACTGTTAAATGTATAAATTGCATAAAGATTTTCATTTGATCTTAAAGAAGTAATACAAAAAGTAAATTTAATACCGTTTATTTATAAAGGTCAACTCTTTTGGGTATAGCTTATACTACAGACTATTTACTTAAACAAAACATGTGCTGTAGTCTGATATGTCTTTAAAATTTATAAATTTAAAACTCCATTAAAGCAACAACACCAGTAAAATAGTACATTTTAGTAACTAGAGTTTCATTTTGCTGATATCTTTATTTCAAACTTCACTTTTTGTAAACAACAAAAGAACACACTTTCCAATCATTGAGGAACAAATGCGACTAAATCCATAGTTTGCTGTATTTTGGGTGGGGTATACGACATACAAAAAATGGTTGCAGTTGCGGTATATTTTCTCGGTTGCCGGTCATCACATCTTATGACTTATCTTCCAACGATTCCTTTGAGACACTTGCACATTAGACCTATTTATATCTTTCTCCGCCTTGTACAAGGGATAAGGCCTCCGTTCAGCTTAAAACATAGATCCTACCTATATCTTAACCAACGGGTCTGTCATTGAAAAAATAGGTGGCCACACAAGAACAGAACGTTTACACAACATAACGTGCAAATTATACATATTAATGTTTACAACCCTTGTCCGTATTTAATATCACACATAACAGTCGATACATTTCTAGAAAATGGACCAAAAGACTTTACCATTTTCTTTAAATCCTTAGAAAAAGATCATTGTACCCTATGGTACTCTAACAATAATATAAGGATATCAGACAACAGAGATTGATTCTCCGTTTAAGTGAAAGTATCGATCGGAGGAAAAAAGACAAATCTGCCTGACTGGTGTCTTATTCCTGCAAAGCTGTCGTCTCAAAAAGCTATGTGATAAGCAAAGCTTTTTTACAGTACGTACTTTCTTTTTAATAATATGTTAACCTTTCGCGACTTTAATGATTCATTTCATAACGATACATAAATATGAGTCGATCTTGGAGATATGAAAGTTGCAATCTTCAAGCTTGATCAAAATGGCAATCAGCTACAAACTATAATGAAATGAAATAATGGTCATCCCTTGATCTTTTTCATATGATCAACCTTGAAAATACATCGAGAGTATTACTGCTTATCTATTCCGTCTTAGCAATAGTCTTGAAAACAATTATTTTCTCTCAAACTATGAAGAGTTGTACATTTCAATAGAATCACATTTGCTCTGCCTGGTGTCTTTGTGGTAGTTTGCAATGTTGCAATGTCCGATGTGTTGACCTATCCCATTCACTGTAGGTCCACAGCTATCCAAACATATTGCGCTTATCCTGTCCCTAAGCCAGTATCAATTTCTCTTCAAACAAGATTCATCACGCATTGGTATTTCAGGAAACATTTCCTAATCTAATCGTATTGACTGTGTCTTTTTCCATTTAAGACATTGTGTGGTGACTTCTTAAGCTTCAACGATACGAGCAAGATCAGAAAATCGAAATGATAAAATTTTACAACATTTCAGATATTTTTGTTTTCAAAATAATGGGGGCCTTAAGACATGTTACGTTATCTGTTAAATCATGGTATTTTTATCACATGCATCCCTTCGAAGTAAATGCCAACTATCAAAATCATCGAAATTTCTGTCATATTGCATTACTGACGTGATATGTTAATACTTTTACTCAAACGTTCACTGCACTTTATACAAACAACATATCAAATATTTTGTCTTCTTGAATTGTGCTATGTATATAACAATTTAAAAAAAGGATCAGGTTTGCAACAGTAATCAATAATAGAAATTAATTGTACACAAACACAATCACTCTTACCTCATGAAAAAATATTTAGCGAATGCGTTAATGCTTTAAATAATTCTTCTTTGTGTAATCTTGAGAATCCTTGACAACATTGACCATACAAGTCCAAATATCCCTGTAACACATTGACCATACAAGTCCAAATACCCCTGTAACACATACATTCAGTAACAAGTCCAAATACCCCTGTAACACATACATTAAGTAACAAACGCTGGATGGTTGGAACAAGTTACTATAAGTTTTGCGTAAAGACAGGCAATTATATTTCAAAACATGGATATTTTACATGCCCCTAATAAATCTAACATCTCAACATGTGCAAACCATCTAGTTGTAGGCAGTTTACTCAATCAGAGAAATGATTAAATTACCAAACCTCGCTTAAGTCTGTCATATGTATCTATGTGAAAACTATCTAACATCTATACTTAACGCCACACTTATTCGAACTATTTTGTATTCGCTTAAACACCGCAATTGTTGATACAACATTAACATGTTTGTTATCAAATTAAAGGAAATCTAATTCTGTATAGGAATATCAAACTTGTAAATTGAAAATAGTTTGAGAAGAATATGTAAAAATCGTTCGGTCTTTCTTAAAGCATACGCCAATGCCAACTTATGATTTTTACACTCAGCGAAAAGCTTTGACCCATTATTCTATCTTATTTGACAAAATTCATTAACGCCTCACTATTCATCAAAGATGAAACTGTTCTTTTCAATAAGGGTTAGGGTAACCTCACTCGTTAATTATAAAAAAAATGATGGAGAGGAACATCAACAGACTGACATGTCGTTCGATTGTTGAATGTAGGGAATGGCAGCACGATTCAATACCCAATATTATCTTTATTTTAATAAAACGTTTTCAATGGAGTGTTAGCGTTGAATTTATGTTTTTTGTTCTTTTTTCAAAAAAAAGTATTGTTTTGTGTTTTTGAGAGAAGATCTTTACAAGAAAAAAGAATTATCTTAGTTCAATTACAATCAATCAATGACTCAGACGACATATAATTACGACACATATATGAATGTGTCGTAGGATGAAGGACATTTCTTCAGTGGTTCACTTTAAATTTAAGGTTAAGTAGGACATATTCGAGAATATAAAATCAAGTTATCAATTTTAATGTAATATGCCTACTTGTTTAATATCTGTTTTTGGATGTAAGGTATAGTACTACTCGTAAAGCCTACACAATCATGTTATACTGAGACGCACCGATCAGTCTTACCATAACATTGTAAAATTGCTGAAATCCTATATTCATGTCGGAATTGTACCAGCCCAAGAGATAGACGCACTAAAACCCCAGTCACCATGGTGGTTTAAACAAGTCAAAATTCAATTATGTCTTCAGAGCGACAATTGCATACACTCAGAACTATGTTGGTAAATAGCAATTTGGTGAGCCGTTAATGGCTTTACGCAATTCTTAAGAAAGCTTGCTGTCCGTCAGAGTATTTTGACATGAAAACTTGATAAAATCAATCAGCCTCAAGTTTGCCGCAATCAAGAGCTCTTATCTCCCTTTCCTACGATTTAATCCAACTTCTCAGCATAATGCTAGAGTAGGTCTTTCTTGATCATGATGTAAAACAACGTGTGCATATGTGTTTCAGTTCGGTTGGGAGTCGTTCATGCAAGCAGGGTACTGACGCTGAAGGAATTCCCCTTAGCTTGAGGGAGGTGGTAAAGATCTTCATAATTGGGAGGCCCTTGCAAAGGACCCTAACGCTTGGTGCGTTCAAAGAAACCTTGCTGCCAACCATTCAGTCGATCAGCTAGAGAGGACGAAATGGACATCGGGGCAATAAACAAAAATAAGTCGAAACTGTCTCAGCGCCATCCTCTATGAGTGGGAAAAGTGGCTGACTTGACCATTGATGATATGTTTGTTAAGCCACTGGCTACCTTGCTTAAAAAATAGATCTTCTGCACAGTATATTTGTTTTGGAATTTGTAGCCATTATTTGTTTTTAATTCACCAATAATACCTAACTCAGGGTTATAAAGCTATGAGCGTGAATTGGAATCGAATACATTCGAAAACATCGGGACATGATTAAAACGACATTTGTATTTATCAAGATCATTTTTACGCAAATAGGCAAACACGCAACTACTCATATCAAATTATCAACCAATCGCTTGATTCCACAATTTACGTTATCAAATACAACACTTCTGACTGGTTAACCTAAACCTGTACACTTATCACTATGAATAAAGAACTAATACAAACAAGTAAACAGTTCCTGTCACTTTTTTTACAAATGTAGGTACTAACAGATATAGTAGTCATCGTTTAGTGAACCATACTGTGACTTTAAAAAAAAACCTTTCACGCAATATTACAAAACCAAAACTTATTATTTTTTAGTGAATGATATTACGTATTGTTTTAAACATCTTGACGCACCCACAATTTTGTTTTGTTGTGTTCATCCAAATATTTCTTTATTGTTTCATTTTTTATCATGTTTTGTTGGATTGTGACTGTTTTTATATGATTAATTTTTTGTCTTAAACAACGACACCTTACTAATATTGTATAGCTTAAACATTGATATTAGAGTTGATATAGTAGACAAATAATTTTGCTGTGTTAATGTTTACATGCATAACCTTAAATAACTTACATTTACCTGCCATCAACACCAACACAACTATGATCATTTTTTTTTGTATTTTTCAAAATTATAAGTATTATATAACAAAGTTGTAGCCAGGAACGTAGCCAGGGGCAGCAGGAATATATCTCCTTCATTTGAGATAAAAACTGCTATTCAGTTGCACCATTTATAAGTCGTATATAACATTTCGCCTGATCCACGCCCTCCCCCTTCGAATCCTTGCTACGTGCCTGCATGTAACGGTGTTAGAAAAGATGTTATTACAAATAGTGTATTTAATTAAATTTTGCCTTGTTAATATATTTGTTTGTACATTATAATACAAAAAATAACAGGAGAAATATGTTAAAAATCATTAAAAGTTTTTAAAAATGAAGGTCTATACACGTTTTTTCTTGGACGTTTTAGACCGACAAGTGCTTCTTTTCTAATAGTTGCATGTGTTGAAGATCATGTAGTGATATTTTTTTTTGATTTAAAGCCTAATGTTTTAGGTATTGAAGATTTAAAATTGAGCTGTTGTCGTTGCGTTTTCCCGTCCTGTGTTTAGCCGTCGTTGTTGCGTTTTCCGTTTTCCGGCGTTTTTGTGGTTTATGTAATATAAATATTGAATACTACTTTCACCCTCTGTCCTAATTGGCAAATCTGTCTTACACGTTCGGAGAACGGGGCATTAGCTATTATACATAATTGTTTGTTCTAAGACAAGGATAGAACAAAATCTGTTTTTGATAATGGCTAATCATGTTGAGATGGACCTCTTTAAAGAATATATATAATTGAACTACCTCCTGGAGATTTCGCATAAACCACCTGAAAAAAGACATTCCATATTTGTTTTTCTTCTAATACGATCTGAGTTATATGACAATCATTTGTAAATGTCAAAGAACTTTTAAATATCACATGGAGATATCGCGTTATTCGCTCGACATTAATCATGTAAATATTCTAACAATATCTTTAACTAAATATGCAAGTGCAATACATCTTTTACGATTTGACGTCCTTTTATTTAGCAAAGTGTTCCAGTTATCAACCATTTTTATCAAACAAAATCAAAGTAGCATATTTAAATGTCCATACCACAAAGCTGTTTTGTGCTATAAACTAGACATTTAGCTAACAACAAAGTCAATAATTCCTGCCAATCATAGTTTTTGTTAGTCGTCGTTGACTCAACCATAATGTGTTTTCAAAAGCAACATAGTGTTCACCTACTTCTACAAAACCAAAAGCTGCATTGAATTGGGTTCCTTTTTCGTGAAGGATATTACGTATTATTTTAAACAACCTTGACGCACCCAACATTTGTTTTGTTTTGTTTATCATGTCATTGATTTATTAATTCAATTTTTATGACGTTTTGTAGGAGTATGTCTTGTTTTAAAATGACCAATTACTTAAACAACAACAAGTTGTAACTATTTTTAGCTTAAACGTTGATAATACATTTGGTATGGTTGAGAATAACTCCTTATTTATTACTTTAACGATAAACAACCATAAATAATTTGATTACCTGCCATCGACCCCAAAGAAAATGTATTCAAAATGTGTGTATCTTTTAGATGTAACGGTATACGAATATAAAACAAATACCCCCCACCCCCCCATAATGAGATCCAGTAAAAGATATATGTGCACCATTTACTAAGTAATCTATACAATTTCAGCCGAACCAAGGTTTCCCTGGCTTATATTATCCTGCATGCAGCGATGTTATAATGGTTTTTATCAAAATAATTCAGTTAATTAAGATGCTTTCTTGTTACATCTTATTTGTGTATATTGTAAGACCATGAATAGCATGAGATATATTAATAATTTGTTTTTCTTTCCAAGGTAAGGATAGAACACAATCTATTTTCGATAATGGCTAATCAAAGAGATTGCATGCACATATCTGAAAACACCACATTTGATATACCTCCTGGGCATTTCGCATTATCCACGTGACAAAAGACTTGTCATAAATCTAAAACATAGTTGGATACAGGATAACCTATTCTATGCTATATTAGATAAGATATGGATTATAAAGCCTTATCCTTTGTAGACGTCATTGCACTTGTATATATCACGGGAAGATTTCGAGATAGCCGAGTGGTTAAGGCGTCGGAATAAAGATCCGACCGTCTTAACGCGTTGTGACCCCCGCAATGGGACAAACACATTTATGGTGATAAATTTGCTATCGTGTTTGAGCCTGTTCACACAGCAGTATAAATGGGTACTCGAGTATAAGCGAGAGGTAGGCATGATAACTTTGATTCAGTACTCGAGTAGAGTAGAGTATTGAGTATTTATTTTCGAGTAGAGTAGAGTAGAGTACTGAAATGCTCGAGTAGTACTTGAGTATTTCCCTCTGAGTAGCGATAGTATT
>JAUUEB010494257.1:0-10573 GCA_032362205.1 Clione limacina
TTGTGTCCAAGCGGCCTGGTTATTGGACACAAAAGGTTGCTGGCGAAATCTATGAGTCTGTGAGTTCATTTGTTGACATGTATGGTGACCTATCGCATTCACTCTATTATCAACGTGACGATTATTGTTTCTGTAATGAGAACAGTTTTTATTGATCGCTTATACAGATGCACAAACATAAATATAATGTTCGATTAACCGTAAAAACCTTTTGTTTTAAATTAATTATATTTAGCCTTAAAAAACTGCCCATGAATTCTAAAGAGGATTTTACTTCTTAAATGCCAGTGAAGTTGCTAAGGCTTGTGTATATGTTCGCATATCATACTTTATTTTTATGAAAGAGTTGGCATGAATAGAGCGGATTGTCATAGAACAGACTAGGTATATATAGTTGAATAACTAGTTTACGTTTTGATTTGTAATAAGTCATGATTTTGAATATACTGTTTACATGAATACATTAATTTGTTACTAATGATTCAGCATAGCATTTCAGTTTCGATTCTTTTTGATCTTTGATATTCATATAACAATTATCTGCATTATGTAATGAATATAATTATGTCATTGATACCTGTCATATGATAATCGAATCCGACCTTTATAACATGATCTGAAGAATTAGCTGCCGGCATGGTTATGTCATTTTCCTTTGCTTTGCGCATATAAGAGCATTACATATCGACCTATTTGCTCAACACATTCTTCATTAAAGGAGAAATTAAACAGACGGGAATACATAAGGAGAGCGTTTGATATATTTTTTTACATTTTGTCAATACTTTATTGCTTAGTTTCTATACTGTATTTATGGCACACATTGTAAATATTTGAATGTATGCATCAAGACATATCAATAAACCACTGACTGATTGATTGATTAATTGATTCTTGAATGTGGAAAGTCTCTGGTAGGGAGATCAGAGTAAAAATACATGAAAATAAAATATATTTGCATTATAGCTGAAGGTGTAATTATTATGCTCACTTGTTCTCGTTCATTCTTCCTTTCGTTTGTTAATAACATCAAACGATACGCAATATTGATTGGGTTCTAAGCGACATTTCAATCTGACTTATAACTGTTCACTCAAAATATTCATCACCAGGATTTTGCTTTGAATTTGTTTTACTCACAATGTATAACAATATACACTGAATTGTATGTATGCTTACTAGCGTGACGATTTCTCCAATAGTCTCTGAATGTAGCTGTAATTTAAACATAGGATTACAAACATACCACAGGGATACTTCGTATAATGCAGTTCATAACAATGCAACTATTTGAGATTTTACGAATGTATTTCGGTTTTCCCTATATTCATTTGTTAAATATTGAAATTCGCCATCTTACTGAACAAGCAGACGTCAAGGAAAGCACTCATAATGAACACGTCCATTTTTTATCTTGGATAGCAAAGTATTCTAAAGGGTGGCTTGAATTTGGACATTGTAAATCCGTGATGTTGTCTTAAATGTTTTTGCACGGAAACTACAAAAATTTGTGTTTACTTCTTTTGGTAGAAAACAGGGTCAAATTTTGGATTTTAAAATTGGAAAGAGACATATAGAGAGAAAACGAAAATACCGATGTTTTATAGGTGGAATTGACTGAGTTTTTAACATGTTATAACTGACATACAAAAAGCGTACTTCGAATCTTTTGGTGTACATAATAGCATTTACACTTTTTATTTCATATATTTTTAAACGGATAGGGGGTATTGGCGTGAAGGGCCATAACCAAGTCACCTGCGTTTTGGCAAGGGGGTTCTTTTTAATACTCTTTTTATGTATTGGAAACATAAGGGGGTAATTGGTCATTTGATACTTTATTTATACTTCTTCTGGTAAGCCACTTCTTAGGAAATCGGGTAACACCGAAACGCCGAAGTCGCTAGTGAACAATAATTTTAAAAACACTAGTTATCACTTATTGATAGCTTGTTGACTTAGATGAAAAGATTCAAAAAGATAATTATACAGTCACTCCGATAGACAGAAAACTCAATGTATATGGTATGTCAAGCTCTATATCAACAGAAAGGTAAAAGAAAATGATGTAATCCACATGGCGATATAAAATATTATTATACTGCTCTTAATTCATCTCATCATTTATGTTTGTGATTTACATCAGGTAAGGAAATATCTATAATGAACTTGTAGTTCTTCTTTGCTTAGGTTTTGTCCATCTTATTGACCGATCATTGTAAGCTAATCATGGTAATTAAAATAACAAAGCATGACTGGTTTCGCAAACGTTAAACTTTTTCAAATGAGATCAATGGATTTTGACATGGAACTATGATCATAATCAACAATGGAAACCATGGCAATCGACTTACACTCTTATTTTCAAAGCGTTTGAAATGAAGAAACCGACTTGCGCACATAACCGGAAGAGTTTCATTCAAAAAGCGCTATGGAATTAACACAAATAGTAAATGGCCTTTATAGGTTATGGATATTTTATACTGTGAGTGAAACAATGACATTAAGTAAGTTTTTAAGAGGCAATTAAATAGCACAGACGCATTGAATAAATCATGAGTGACTCATAAAAGTGCATAAATTATTCATTTACTCCACGTTAAACACACATCTGTCAGTTCATTTAAAAAAACAATACAGAAATTAAGAAGCTACAGTAATTATTTTCCCCATGCTATTGAATGAATAAATTGTCTTGTGACCTGAGGGCTCATTTGGACGTCAAAAGATCTGACGTCAATGTGAGTCATTGAAATGTCCTTGCCGTTGGGAACAACTTGTTATTTGTAAAATCAACATTAATTTTCCCTCGTAATTTGCCTACTTTGATTATCAATTAAAACGGCATATATTTATATTATTTGTTCTTCTTGCCTGACGAGTTTGTTTCTATCAGCTTGACAGCATTCTGGGTCAATACAGTTGTATTGAATTGACAAAGTTGAATTTGGTGAATTAGCTGATTTTTCCTAGGTTAACTGCTTTAAATTATTCTGTTATTAATTTCCTCCAAAAAGCGTCTCGTTCAGACCGTCTCACGTCAGCAGACTTAGCTTTTCTACATTACAGCTTCCATTCCCTCGCAATCGCACCTCATCAGAAACACGATACTTCACCATGCGCGTTAGATAAATTCATGAGTTACGTGTCCTATACGGTTGCTTTTAATTTGTGTACACTAAAACTGTGACACACGCACAACCAACTTGACTGAACCGAGATAAATATATCAGAAAAAAACATCTTAGAGAACAATTGTTTCTAGCTAAGCTGTATCTGCAAACATAAAATATTGTCAGATTATCAATCGAGACTCTTCGTTATTTTTTATCGTTTTAAAGCTTTGATGTTTTCTCTATGTGTTTTTTTTCAAATGTGTTTGAACATAAATATTTTGAAAAATTCGGAAAAGGCTCAACACCATTCTTATCAAAACAGGTAATAACTTTCAAGAAATTCTTAGAACTTGTTTAAATTCTCGTGGGAATTCGGATATCACGCAAGTTCTGAATCCATTCTACGTCGCTTTTATCGCAATTCATCAAACATTTTGTCTCTGTTGTCTCCCTTCATGATAACCACAAATACACGTCTTTGGCCGCCAAGCAAAGGTTTGATGGTTTTATTAACATGACAATATAAGTGGGAACAAACCTTTGGATTCTTATGAATTCTTGATTTTTACTGACATCGAAGAAGTTGTTTTCAAGAGCTGTTATGCTTCGATTCCCCACACTAGATGGAATCATCTTCGTTTATAATTATCGTGTAATCATGACTGAGTTATCAAAATGGTAAATACTATGGCAAATGTATCATCTGCCATTCCTTCAGACACTTGGCCATGATTAGATTCCTTATAATGGAGGGTACGCTCTTCTGTTGTTGTAAACTCTGGTCCATGTAAACTCGACCTTATAAATAACGACCTCTCATACATAATTAAAGAGGCTCACATCTTTACCATTAACCTCAACCAAAACATTCAATCCGATGAGATAATTTAACGCAAGTATTTGCTCGACCTGATTTCACCGAAAAAATGTTGCTTAAACATTTTAAAGTGTACCTCCAAGTTTAACATGTTTTCAAGCAAACAATTATTGGGGTAAGTACTCTATAGCCTAAGCATACTGACTTAAAAAAACAAAAAACAAAGGGATAAGTGAACTTAAGCTGAATTTTGTTTAAATCATGTTAAGATTTGCATGAATAAAAAGTTATTTACGAAAAACTTTAGTTTTTTTCAGTGGAACGGACTATAGTTAATACTTGTGTAGAACTTTCCATGATCGTGTCTGAACGGTTGATTTTATTCCATATAATTAAAAACAGTGACTACTAATTACTTCAGAATACCCCTTGATATCTGTAGTACAATTTTATATAAGCAGTCATAAAAAGAGAAATCTCATTTTCGTCATGTTTCCGTTGACGTACTAGTTCGTATTCGAGATATTCCTCCGTTCGAACTTAGTTACATTGATTCGTTTCTGTCGTCGTTGGTTTTAAAGATTTCTCTTTTTATGACTATTTCAAATAAGTAATTGAAGACAACCAAATGTTTATCAGTATATAAACAGCTTGATGAACAGTTTTATTTGTCGACAGGAAGGCAAATACTTAACTATTAAAAGACGTACAATTCCTCATAAATGTGTAAATTCGCACTGTTGGATATAAATTCTGCGACATTTTGCAGCTCTAAGAAGATCAAATGTCTGTCGGGCTTAATACTTCCATAAATTATCTTACTTAATTTCATTTTGTATGCAAGTTGCCGTCTGTATTGAATAGTAGTAAAGGATTGTTTTTAAAGAGTAGTCTATTTTTAAAATTGTCTTGAAGAGTTAGATATACCAGTACGACAGATATGTTTTACACATTTTGCATTCTTTATATTTATAATTTATTTATAATTGTAAATTGTCGTTCAAATTGTTGGTGCCTTTTATTGAGCTTATACGCATACTTTATATAGATAAGAAAACACTTGTTTTCTTTTTACATATTAAAAACTGAAAAACATTTACCGTATAACACACAGTGTATACAAAATATTCAAACATTGCAAGCGTGTTGCATACAGACCACCAGTGATATATAAAATACACAAACGAAAAGTAAATTTCAAACAATAAGCTAAAATATTGACTTTTGTGCAAAAGTTTGATGACGTCCGATTATAAGCGTATTGAATTAAGAAACGTGCCTCTGTTTATTCTAAATGTGAACCTTGTAAACAACGTCATCGTCTAAGTGGCTAAAAGTATTTTATTAAAACGGAACAAAAGAAAACGCTTAGTACATTTAACATGCGTATACGTTTTACGTCTAATGGAAATGAATGCATACAGGGAAAGCCGTCATCAGTTACTAACAAATCTCGCCTTTTAGTTCAATGCTGATAATGGAAAGTCCTTACACATATTTTGCTCTTTTTCGAACTCTTTACTTATTGAAAAGGCACTGTCAGGCGTGCAAAAGATTTGTCTTCGCCAATTCTTCCTTATGTAATGTTTTTAGACAGACTTACGCAACTTAGGAATATCGGGATATATGTAGGTTTGTAATCGGTTTATCGAACTGTTAAACAAGTAGAAGTTTAATTAAGATTTAATGATATTTCGATTTGTAAGATTGTGTTTCTTCATAAATACCAATAATCTGTTTAAAATTATCGTTTTTTTCGTGAAACATTTTGAAAACATATAATTTACTAAACATTTTGTGGCTTAAAATAACCTGCAATTCCAAGATTGGATTAACAACATATAACGATTTCATAACACACCGGAATTTATTCCTACCTTAGTTACTCTGACAAACAAAATTGGTGGAAGGAGACGTGAACCGTTGGAAGAATATTTTAATGTTTTGTGCAAGCGCTCCAACTATAAGCACGAGTTCAAACACTCTTAGCCGAATTTTAATTTTGTCTTTACATTTTTATTACCCTTGATTTTTATCTGCAGTTTATAAAGTAATGTATGGTATAATAATTCTGAAACTTAATGATAAAGTCTAAGTACTGGCATCATATTTTACCAAATTGTCTTAACGGGATTGATTCATTATAGTGAAAAGATGATCTCACCGCTGCACGTATACGATATGAACACGCTGGTGGCAAAGAAAGCCGACAAAAAGGTCATTTTAGATGTTAAATACAGTTTCTTAGACCCTTTTATTCTAAACTACACCTCAGCAATACATTTTTTCTAAAGAGTGGATAGAAACATTTTAATGCGACTATGTTCAGAGCAAAAGGCAGGGTTCTTCACTAGAAACTAATAATCGAAGAGAAATACTTTGATTTATTAAAATGAAATGTCTTTTTTCACGCATCGATAAAGATAGTGTAAGTGAAAAAGGCAACACAAATATACACCAATATTTTAGCAAAATGATTACATCAAACGAAAACACAATACTCAGTCTACTTTCTTAATTATATAGATATACTTGTACCCATTAACACTGAATCTTATCATCTTTTTTTAGTTGAGCGGATTGAAATTTAATAGTGTTTAATAGAATTTAATGCAAAATGTTACACTTGACGAATGATATCCCTATCACAAACAGTAAAAACTGTGATACAAGTTTGTGATCTGACTGCTAAAATGGCGGCCACACACAGTTTGTCATTACTACGCAGCCAATCACAGTCAGTAAGATCGATTGTGAGAGCGTTTTCCACACATCTTTTATCTCGTATCTGGCTCCTCTTCACGTTGAATTCAGTTTACATGAATAAGGTACAAGGGATAATTTATTTCTGTTGTCAACTTTGATACTGCTTTGTGCAAGGATTTTTTTCTTTATTTTGTAATCATTTGACTTCTCTATAAACATACGGTAGGTTATATCAACGAGTGCGATATGTATGCGAGATACGATATATTGCGTATTTTCCATTTTCTTTTTCTTTATAAACAATACTTTTACAAACTTATAACATTTTAATGATTATTTCTTCATGTTCCAAAATTATTTATTGCCCAATGAAACAGTTACAGATGTAGGTATTTGATTAATTTGAAAAATGGAATTTGTGAGTGAGTAAATAATCATGCAAAAGAAATGTACTGTGAAGGGTAAGAATATATGAGTCAAATGGTAATGTGTGAATGATTTCAATGCATTACTAAAATAAACTAACATTTAGAAACGTCTTAAGCTGTTAAACGTATTCACTAATGGATGATAATCGTTAGCGTCTACAGATTGCTAAGGAGTTTTGTTACACATGCTCAAATATTGCTGTCATTCATGAACAATTACAAAGCAAGTCTTATTTAGCGAAACCTAGAAGGATTCAGGTGAGATCCGTGAATTTTACTTTGATGTTTTACTGGACATTAGGTACTTTGTTGCGTCAGTGTTACCCTAATTGCTTTAAGAATTAGCTCAACAGAAGAAGAGAAACAATACATTTTTTTAAATTCCCCTTTCCTTAAGGTTTTTAATGCACAAAATTGTATAAGAACCCCTCCCTGTAAAATCCCCAACAGTTTGAAACGCCTTGATACGGCCTTGTATTCTACCAAAAGAAAAACAAACGCAATTGGCGACGTTTCCATACAAAAGCCCTACAATCGTCTTATTGAAGCGAATCCCTCGTTGTGAAGACCAAGGAGCTTTGTGCATTTTGGTATTGGCAATCCCCCCCGCCCAATTTGAAATTATCATATACCCCTCTGCTTTCTATCGATAGAAGAAAACACAAATTGTTGTCGTCATCGTACACAAGTTTTAAAATCCCCCTCTGGATATTATTTTTTATATCAACTGGATGTACACACGCAACATGCTTTCAACTGCGAAAAGGACTTAAGAACGTATGCATACCGGAAATACAAAGTCATTTGCTTCGATTTGTTTCAATTGTAGTATGTCCAAATTGCAATCAAACCAGCCATGGACCTTTGAAAAATCGTCACGCAGGCAAATAAGCATACAATTCAACGTCTATTGATAATCTGCAAACGAAAATTATCACAGCTGACTTGCAATTTAATTTCAGAGTGTTGAATAAATACGGATATGCGTTTCGAGTACCTTAGCATATAACCATAAGAGGTTTATTCACAACGCGCTATGAAATAACATGAAAATAGTTCGTGAATTCTATTGGTTACGGATGTTGGTTCTATTGGTTAACTCTCAATTAGCGAGTTTTTAAGAGCGCAGTCCACAAATGGAACAAATCATAAGTGTCACATAAAAAACCATTAATTATATATTTTAACCACTCCCTATCAGTCTATTGAAAAAACCCAATGAAACTACACAATATTTAAAAAAATCAAACTTAGATCAGTTAATGTCGTCTAGCTTCAGTTCAAATAATCTTCAATGGTTAACTACGGTATGTCACTTTTTTACTTGTATATGGCATTAATTGAATTAGAGATTAGGTAACAAGATTTGGATCACTCTAAGTTCAGACTGAACTGTTTAAAAGAAGCATTCGAAGATATTCCGACAACGTGACATGTCTGACTTGTACAAACAAATATTTTCTTAGTGAAATTTCAATTAATTTCCCAAAGTGCCGGTGCTTACTTTAGATAATCAATGAACACGGCACTTATATTTTTGTAAATGTTTGTTTTGTTTCGTTCGTTTGCTATCAGCTTGACAGAGTTGTTTTTGATTAGTTAACTGATTACCTCAAAAAACATTGCTTCACATTTTCCCGTAAACCTTCTACTCTTTTGTACAACCTGTTTACTTGTGTTGAATAAACTTGTGAAACTTGCTTCCCTTCCTTGGTATCGCCGGTATTTACATCAGTAAATTCATGATCCTTTCATCAAGAGACGTGTCTTATATAATCGATTTCAATTGGTGTGTACCAAAGTGA
Source organism: Clione limacina (assembly GCA_032362205.1). Lineage (NCBI taxonomy): Eukaryota > Metazoa > Mollusca > Gastropoda > Pteropoda > Clionidae > Clione > Clione limacina. The sequence continues at coordinate 8,873 of JAUUEB010494257.1, forward strand.
GACACAAACACAAACTAATTACTGACCAAACTATCAGATAGAAAGCGATTGCATCACATAAAACAAGGGCCCCGGATCACGACAACCAAGTGACCCCCATTGTCCCTGGATGTCTCTGTCAATAACAAATATTGTCAGTTTAAGAAATGCTTCTGGAATTTCAAATATGTATGTAACATCTAGACATTGCAAGGTGATCAACGCTTTGACGATCTGATTGTTCAACTATTTACGATTTACCATTATTGTTAAACGAACAAATTTCAATTAGCAACTAAGAAAAGCACAATGCATTTCTTATCGAAATACGTAATACGTTCAAGGAAATGCTTAGAATATGTGTGAATTATTGTAAGGATGCTTTTTGTATTGAAAAACTGAAATAATTTCTATATTCTTTTCTACTCGCACTTCTTAAAACAAATAAATCTGTCTCTCTTTTCAGGATCATGATAACCACACATACGTCTATAAATTTTAAGCACGATTTGGATTTGTTTTTGTGCATGACAATATAAGTGTAACAAACCTATGGATACTACCGGAAACGTGGTTTTCTTAAGGATATCAAAGAAGTGATTATCAAGAGATTGGGATTGTGTTATCACCAGGCGGACTCATTTTTGTTGATCATTGGCCTACAACAAGGATTGAGCAATCAAAATGGTAAGTTACCGGGCAATTTGTATCATCTGTTATTTCTTTAGCCACTTAGTTATGATGTGATTTTTTAATATTGGAGACCATACGCTTTTGTTGTTGTCACGTTTGATCACTGTACATTGCCCTTGATTAATAACAACATCTCTAACTCATACACCTCTACCCCATTCTTAACATAAACCGAAAGTTAATACAAAATGTATAAATATGCGAGGGAAACGTTAAAATATAAAAAAAATATATAAATAAAGTCGCATTGAGGATACAATCCGTGATCCTCTCACCCCCCTATCAAGACAAATGTACGTTGATTTAAATGTTCCTCGCTACCAAGAATTCAGTAATGATCTGTTAAGATCCCCGATTGTATCCTATATGCGTCGGTTAATGGTGTTCTGATAGAACATGTCTTATTTATATTAGACGCTAGCGACTTCGTCACATCGGCGTTACCGGATTTCCTCTAAAAAAAGGGAAGACGAAGATGAAGGGATTATTCATTCCCCACTGAGGTTTCAATGCATAAGTGTTGTACAAAACCAACATGCAAACCTCAGGCGCTTCGCGCCACAGTTCGAATAAGTTTATGAAGAAGAAAGTGTCCAAATGGCATTATCTCCATATGATGTTAATGCCTGAATGTTAATAAAAAAAGGGTCTCATAAAAAAGTCAGTGTATTTTGTTTTAGCTAGAAAGCGATTTCGTCGCTTCGGTGTTAAACGATTTTCTAAGAAGTTACTTAACAGAAGAAGAAGACTAACGCATCACCCCCCCCCCCCCTCTATTTTCCAATACATAAAGAATATAAAAAGAGCCCCTTTACGCTAATATTGCCACTAGTTTAATATATATTTTCGATTTAAAATCGTAGAATGTAACCATTTACATCAAAACCATTTGATTAAAGCCTTTGATATGTAATATATAAAGTGTTAAAAGCTAAGCCAAGTCCAACTATAAAAACACCGGTAAATTCGTTTCAGTTGCGTAGCCAGAGTTTAGAAAGGGGGGGGGGGGGGCAACCATGTATTTTATCA
>JAUUEB010494268.1:0-10573 GCA_032362205.1 Clione limacina
GCGTTAACAGACAGACACACAGACAGACAGACAAGATGAAAATATACCACTTCACAATATAATTGTGTGCGTGGAATGATAATCTTTCTCTTAAATGCGCTTTGGAGGCTCTATTTTTAAAGATGGCGTCCTTTATATAACAGCGATGGTACTAGGGTCTTTCATACTGCTCAGGTTATTGTCGGGGTGCGGATATTGATAAAACCTAGCCCCCTAACACTCGGTCATTAGCACTCAACGTGGTGTCACTGGAGTATCATAAAGCTAGGGTCAATTTTGTAGAATATTCATTAACTAATTCAAAATAGGTTATAAGATTCTGTCACTGTCTGGTATTCAGCTGGATAGTAGGTTTTTCGTTTATAAAGAAACGTATGTCCACCAACTGGTTTGTGACTCTCAAATAAAAACGACTGATTCGAATGTTTTCTTCAAGGTCGTATTGAGTATGACAGGCTGCGGTATATCCACGGTCAATTTTAGGTTCATGTTCAGTTTTTGACTGATGAAGCCAGTAGATAGCAAACACTAAACCAATTAGGCAGAGGGTAATACTCCACAAACGAAGACAATTCCAAAAATTGACTTGGTGTTGTTAGATAATCTCTTTGGCGGGAAATATCTTTGACTGGTAATCTCTTTGGCCAATAATCTCTTTGGCGGGAAATCTCTTAGGCAGGAATACAAATATGTATAAATCTCTTTGTCGGAAAAAAAAAATTTGGTGCAAAAAAAATTGGTCGGGAAATTTTTTTGGCATGAAAAAAGTAATCATATACCCTCATAACATCAAACACAGCTTGATTTTGAGGTAGGTATCAAAATATGAGAGTAACTCTTAATTAAGGGGAAGTAATTTCTAAATGTTGGAAGTTTTTCTCTTTATTTATCATTGTTACTTTCCTTTGTGTAATATATCACGTGGTATCTGACGTAACCAAGGAGTAAACATGACGTAACCAAGGACTCAATATGGCGGTCCTATATGGCTTCATACTAACTGTTACAAACTTTAAACCCGCGAAGGCTCCTTGATTGTAACATATACCGTCTCTTTTATGAATATCTATAAACCAATCAAATCATTTACTTACCAATTAATCAACCAATCAAAAAGCAAGAAAATCATCAATCAATGTCCAATAGAAACCGGATATACCAACAAAATGGGGGAAGCAGTAGACAGAGAGAGAGGGAGAGAGAGAGAGAGAGAGAGAGAGAGAGAGAGAGAAGAGAGAGAGAGAGGGAGAGGGAGAGGGAGAGGGAGGGAGAGGGAGAGAGAGAGAGAGAGAGAGAGAGAGAAAGAGAGAGGTGGTACAATGGAATCCATAAGGTTGGTACAGCAGGTTTTGCGTTCGCGAAACTTTAAACAATTATTTAAACAAATAATCAAGTATTAATTAAGGGTCATATTTGATTTTCGCTTATTGCCATTCTTATTTTTAGTATGTTGTTATTTCTAAGATTATAATTATTGCTTTTATTTTTCAAACTTAAGTAAGACGGTTTAAATAACTTTACATGGCGTACTCATTTGATGATATAATAATACGCAACCACAGAACACTTAAGTGTTTGTAATGATATTCTGAGATAGATAAGACAAAAGACATCGAAAGAGCTAGATATAAATTAAAGTTAAAAGTCAAATGCCTTCAATACAATTTTCTTCAAAATCCCTTACAATGAATTAAAGTATGTGACTAAGTTGGATGTGATAGAATAACATAAGTGTATAACCATACAAAGTCATATCCCTTTAAATATATCACACGATTCAGAGACATTATTGTTCATAAACGCTTTACAATTTCCTTATGACAATGAACGTAAATGATTGGAAATGAAGGGTGATGACTTTTTGTCCCATCCATGAATAAACATCGAAAAACAAAATCCTCTTAAGACGAAAATCTCAAACGTACATTTGTTTCCATGTCTGAATGTGTCTGAGGATCTAGCTCGGAGATTGTAATTCTAAATCGAAATCGAATAATTTGCATACACACGCAGATTCAAAAGTTCTTTTGAGAATTACAGTAAGAAATACGTAATGTTTGCGTCTGACATAAGAAGTCCTTGTTGTTTTTGCAGTATTAGTGAAGATTGTTTCTTTAATATCAAATTTCTTTGTTATCGATTAGGAGTACTTCACACCAACAAACAATGATACACACGTATTCGTGATTAGTTATTACAGGCTGAGATCAATCTGTCTCTACCAAATAATCCGGGAACTAAACTTCATATCAATTGTTGTTAGCCTTGCTGATGGTCGTAAGTATTTGGTTGTAAGACGTTAAACACGTTTGGTAACAACTTGGTCAGATGGTACATTTTAGAGCTATGCTAAGGGGGTACCTAGTGGAGAAATTTTAAACAACGAAAGTTCAATGGTGCATTTTATAGCTATGGTAAGGAGGGATGTGAAACATTTCGAAAATGGAAGCAAAATGGTGAATTTTAGAGCAATGTTAGGGGTGGTCATTTAGAAATTTTGAAAAATTGACGCTCAATGGTGCATTTTAGAGCTATGTTAAGGGTGGTTGTCGAAACATTTTGAAAAATGGACGCTCTTGGTGCATTTTAGAGCTTTGTTAAGGGGGGATTTGAAAAATTGAAGCTAAATGGTGCATTTTATAGGTATGACAAGAAGGTTTGTAGAAGATTTGAAAAACTGAAGCTTAATAGAGCCATTATGGGATCTAAAAAGGGAAGGAAAAAACGGGAATAATCTATTTTTACTTTCAGTGTAAAAAAAACATTTCGGTTTATTTGCAAAACATGGCCATGTCCTTAGAAAATTTTGAATTATTGATATGAAATGGTGCTAATAAAGTGTACTTGTGGGCTTGCCCCGAACATTTAAAAAAATTGTTACAAAATGGTGCATTTTCTAGGATTTTGGAGGAAAAAAATGACCGTTTCAAAAATCCAGGACGCCCTTGAACTAAACTCAACCTTTAAAGCACTTTTTTGAAAGCAATCGTTTGAAGGCGGTTTCCTCTGATATATCATGATAAACATTTCAAATTGAATTGCTTTTTTTGTCTGATAATTATCGATTATTCATAAAGTTAATAAACTTCTAACTTTGGAGCGGATTTGGGTAAATAAGCGGAAATGATGTGAAATGACAGTTTAGTTTGTTGTAGTTATCTTGATTGAAAATTTAAATTTTACACGAGATCTTTGCACAACAACTGCCAATTACTTAAATATTCATAATAATAATATAATTAATATATTTATGCTTACATATGGGCATTACATTGCTACTAACATCGTGCTTCATAGAGAAACTATTCTGTTTATAAAAATAAGATATAAATATAACTCGTCATCTCTCCCAACCTTATAATCGTCTTTTCATGTTTTGATCAGAACAATCGTTTGTACTCAAATGTTTTTCTTAAAGCTCTATTGATTTCTTATTCCGCCTAATGTGACAATCAAGTCCATTGCTCAGTCGCTATTGAAAAGCCAGCTAAGTGTTTTTGGCCTAATAGCTTTCCATCAATTATGTCCTCATATATGAATGTCTCGTTTTTTAAAATGATAGCCTTCTGTTTTTATAGTTTCTGAACATTTGAAGCTAGCTTTATTTTATCTCAGTATTATCGTTTGGTTGCAGTGGAAAGTAGAAACAATATAAAAGAAACACAAAAACGCGCATAAACAAGAGGGATTTTTATATTTAATACCAAATCTTTAACTTGAATTGAGAGCATGTTGTGGCAGGTAAGAAAGTAAAATTATTACATGTAAAAATAAAAACAGAAAAATCTTAGATACATACAATAAAACACGCAACTCAACTATTTTACTACTTAGACCGACCTGTATAAGATGGTAAAGTAAATGAAGATGTTCGTAGACCATTACCAAAATATCACTAAGTTGTAATGAAGAAGAAGCAGTGGTCTTGCAATAAGACTTTCAAGTATTTATTTGGCCTCAACAGTTTGGATGGTGCCGTGAATTAACTAGTCTACCGTTAATAATGTGATTTTCTGATGTATTTGCAATTACTTGAATATTTTACCCTTTTCATTGAAGCAAAGTTATATGCACAATTTTCATTGGATCATTTACAGTTTCTGAAAATTGAAATGAATTCCAATTATGATGTTTTTTTTTTTAATTATTAACAATAAGGTTTAAAGGAATGGTTTAGCTTCTTCTAGTGAATTATCATTTAACATTTTCGTCCAAAAAAGTCATACTGTATTCAATTCGAGAAAACCAATTCTCTTTTAACAAATTCAACGTTTTTTTAATAGCTTCATCTCGTTCTTATGACAATGATGCTTCATGTTCAACTTGACATCCATAATAATTCATTATTATTTCTTAATATCACAAAAACTAGAATTTCAAACTTTAGAAATCACGAAATTGTTAGACTGCACTAAAAAGTTGATTAATTATTATCTAAAGTATTGCCTTCCAACATCAATCTTCCACAAGAATTCACTAGAAATGATTCAGAGGCTCTCGACTTTGTTAATGAAATCTTGTATCTAACTTAAAAGCCCTCTTTTTAATGCATTAATCGGAATTTTCATATCTCATTCCAGTTCATGGAGCTTTTGTATTGGACAACTAGCGCCAAATTCATCAGCAATTTATAATTTAAATTGCGTTGAGATTAAGACGAATATTTTTGAGACATATAAGAGGTGATTTCGACCCTTTTAGCGATTCTAGATTCATTTAGAAAACGCTTTACAAAATCACATTTTTAATGGTGCGTGCAATTATTGCAAATTAAGCTAGCTTCTTTGATTAATTTCTTTGAATTAATTGCAACACAAATCATTGTGGTTTACATACTCGACATTTGATAATCAAACTCTACTATGCAATTGCGTTTAGAAAAAAAGACAGCTTTCTTTACCAATTAAGCATGAGTATATTGCCTTTAAAATCGAACATGTGCAGCCTTAAGATTAACTAAATCAATCGCCATTAAACAAATATGTAGACGAATTTATTTTTTTATTATCAATTTGTATGGTTTTACCTATCCAATCCATTTGGTGTTTATTCGCTTTAAAACGTGTACGGTAATTTTGGCACTTTATTTTAACCTTTTCATTGAAGCAAATTTATATGCACAAGTTCAATTGGATCATTTACAGTTTCTGAAAATTGAAATGAATTCCAAATGAAGGAAATCAGATCAGTCATATACATATTTCTGGCAAAAAGGCCTCACCAGTTTGCCTACGGACTCAAATGTTACTGGTGGGATTTGTAGGTATTGCCCGAATATCTTTTTGACCGCCCGAATATACCGTAATTTCTTCATTTTTGCCCAATCTTCCCTAAAAGAAACAAAAGAAAAACTGTTGGTCTATAGACTCCTTTACACCTCCGGTCCCGTACGCCTATGGCTATATACCAGGATCAAAAAATGATGCACTAGCTGAGATTCGAACCTCAAACCTCAAGGTACAAACCAAAGGATAACGCTCAGTTCGAGTTACTAAAAATTTAACTATGAAGAGCTAAAAGCTAATTTAATCTAAATACACAGGCTTTGGGCCTTGGTCCGTTCTGCCCCCTTAATCCATTTTCAGTCCAAGAAGGTCAATCTCTCAAGATTATTGTTCGATCGCAACATTTTGTGTGTAGGTCCCTTCTGGATCATTAAAATCCAAGTCTGGTGTAGTCCTGGGAGGGGGTAAAGGGGGAGGGGTGAAGAGAAACCTTTCATTCCCCCCCGACTAAAGGGGGAGGGGTGAAGAGAAACCTTTCATTCCCCTCATAGTTTTACAACAACACATATTAACCTGTAACAGCATATTGATTATGCCTTTTCACCAATCATCTGAAAATTCACCAGCAAAACTGAGCAAAAACGTGTCAAGGCCTTGTTGCTTGCATGGAATGATTCTGACAACTGAATTATTTGAAAAAGCAATTATCATATCGATTGTGGGTGTTGAATGCCTCCAGCGGGTCAGAACTAAACTGGTTTCTTAACCAATCAAAACACTAAGTGCCTAACAAAATGAATTAGTGGATGACGCCCTTGGCTAGTATTGTTCATCCAACAACATTTTAAGAGATGTATAATCACGATTTTGTATTATAAAAGATTGAAGGAAGTCTTAATGATGGAACTTAATCTTCGTCACTTGTGACGAATCATTTAAATGTGCAGCCTCTAGCAAGACCATGGTAGTTTTCAAAGAAAAGTATCCTTTTTTAGCGGGATTTCATTTAACTCGGACGTTTTCGGTTTTGTATTCCTGTTATTTTTGATAGTCTGTACCCAAAAAATGAATGAGAGGTGAATGAGAGGTATCTCTGCACCCCCTAGGACTCAATCGCACTACATTTTTAAAATATTGATAGTTAGGGTATATAGACACAAAATGTTACCTTCGCCAAAAAATCACCCTGAAAAAACTCACCACTAGGGCTGACCAATGGAAAAAAACCAACATGCCCAGAATGGATGCAACTGAAAGGTGTTGCCAAGAAGATTACAAATATGTATTTGTTTTTACAGTACGACCATTAGTTCCCGAGTTATGAGGTCATCAGGCTTACCACTAATATGGTCAACAATTCAAATTGTCGTATCTTAATGTTCAGCACCTTCAAATCTTTGCCTTGACACGTATAAATCAGATGAAAAAAATTAGTCACTTTGGGTAACTTTTTGTGCAAAAAAATTGCTTTTTTAGTTTGGTGATCAGCGTATATAAAGTAATGTATAGTAAAAAAACGAAAGCCTTTTCAGTTCCGCAGGTAATTCCCGTGCCTTATTTATCAGGGTTAAATAAAACTTAACAGTTTTTGCTTACTTAGAGTGTAAACTATCGATAAATTGAAGTCACCAAAATATCAATGGTAAATTTCGTTTCTCACTAAGGATCAATAAAATTCAAGTCTGGTTGAGTCCTGGGGTGTGTGCAGAGAAACCCCTCGCCCCCCCCACAACTAAATAGGAGAATATCGAAAAACCTATAATTCTGTCATATCTAACAAAGGTATTTATTTCAGAAATGAGTTTCTTTTTTATTATTTTAAGTACGGGGAAGTGGCTCATGCTGTCACGCTAGGTATATATTATGCACCGAGGTAATTTATATTCACCCACTCTCTATCGTAGAGGGAATGCTTTCCTAGGCTTGTCGTAGCTGCTTTGTTGTAGAGCAACAATACCAGATGATCTTTCTTTTCTTCTTTATTTTTTGAATATCTTTTTCTGTGGCACTCCCACAGAACTATTTGTTCCGGAATGACGTCGTAAAAGATCACTTTCGGAAAGTGGAAGAAATCACAACATTTTCTTTGTAATTTGACACCAACATTTATTTTGGTCTTTATATATATTAAAGTATAATATATGTTCAAGTGAATAAAAAACATCTTGTTTTAGTATTGCTTTTCAAGCTTTAAAATAATATATTGGAATTATTGAAAAAAATGTATTTTCAAGTCATAGTACAAAAGGAGCTCTAAAAAAATGTATAAATCTACATTTCATAGTTTTTGGCTTCAAAAGTGTTAGTAGATAGGTTAAGGTTTTACAAAATGCCAACACCTAAGTTTTTTAACAATTTTTGAAAATTGTCTCTCTGGTTGACATTCTCATGGAATTGCCCACAGTGTGGTGTCGCCCCAAAAATGCGCGCTATTTTTTATACTGCTGTAAGACTCAATCGTAGGGTAAAGGGGTGTGGGGTTAGGGTAGGCGATGGTTAGTTTCGCAAATGTTTTTTGCAACCATATTTTCGAAACTATTTTATTTGGATTTAAACTTTTGAGAGAAGAGGGAGGCCTGTGATGATCTTCTGTAATATTAGACTGGTAATATATAATTCAATGGCGGGAGGGAGAATGGCGTTGATTTACTGACCGACATCGGTGCTATTTTATTATATAATTTACCTTTTCGACAACATTTTAACGCTTGACGACAAAACAGTTCCAACGAACTAAAATGTTCAAGATATGCTTGTTTTGATTACGACATTACACTTATTTACAAATTATGTACATCTGACAAACTCCTGCTACACTACACACATCAATACCCTGGTTATCCTACTTCTACAGTAAAGTGTACTTTTACCTCCCCAAATAATGTATTATTGTACAAATTAGGAAACATTGATCACGATGGCTAGTCAAGGAAACTAACCTATTTATACCAGGTATTGAAATGTGCTCATCTTCTACCCAGTCTACCAGGGGGCATTGCTTGATTCCCTCTCCCCAATCAATCATACTATGTAGTTATATACCAGGGGGCATTGCTTGATTCCCTCTCCCCAATCAATCATACTATGTAGTTATATATTCAAGACGATTAGATGACAAGAACGTGAGTTTTTACTCACAAATGTTATGTAATAGGATTAACACAGTTTGTCTGGTCTGAATAACAAAGTTACCGATTGTATCTCATTTCTAGACGGGCTTAATCTGATCACATTAGTCAAAACGAAGCCATAAATGAATTATCAACTGTTCATGAATAATGCAAACACGATTAAGAACAGTCTGGGTCAGTTTTACAACAGCTTATTATTATACTTCCAAGATTAGAATGACATAAACGTACTCATTCACCCCGAAATAATTGTTCCAACAACTTATCCTTTTAGCGTATTCTAATTGATTCAGATGTATAAATGAATTGAATACAACCTTTAGTAAAATATTCCAAGCGTTTATTTTATTTTTTACACTTTTCATTATTATTATTTCACAACTGTTACACAGATAAATGTAAAGTTGAAAAAGTTGTTGAAAAAAAAGTGTATAGTCCATTTAATGTATTTCAAATAACAAACATCTGATGTTGGAACTGATTCCCTATAAAGTACAAACATTCATCCAAAATAATATGAATTTGAATCCTTGCTACATGTTTGAGACAATTTACTCATGTAGTCCTATTTTTGTATTATCTAGAAAACTTTCTATTATCCAGTGTTACAATAAGTCGTACACGTGTAGATATTTTAAGAGCTGTGAAGTATCACACAACAGCAAAAACAACAACAAAGACAACAACAGCTAGAAGTGACAAAGAGTGTGTAGATAAGTCTAGATTTTAGATGAAAATCAATACATATGAAAACGTTGTAATTATCTGAATCATTCAGATTTTTGTTAAGCGTTATTAAATTACACACTCAGCTATAGCTAATATCGTGGGATTAGAATGCTCAAAATAGTGTAATATATGTGCTATTTTATGAGTAAATTATTGTTTATATGAACACGCTACTTATAAACAATGCGTATTTTTTAGAAATACAACATAAGTCTTTTTTGTTTTTCTTCATTTTTTGAAAAGATCTCATATGAATAAAGATGTGAGTTGTAGAACTGTTAAGAATGTGGTCAATATTTTGATATATAGTTATCATGTTATAATTGCACTCCTTAAAAAAACTATTGATGCGAGATTATGTTTTCTATTTGGATCTGATAATTTCCATGATAGAAGTAAACTGCCGACCATAACGCCTGCTTTGTCTCAAACACGTTTCATAATATTTTCATTTTTAGCTTGGCCACTTTTCGATATCTTCTCGAGTCTTTCTTTGATATATTTTCTTGACACAGAGTTAGAGGCAGTCAGCATGCAGGCCACCGTACCTTTCAATTATTTGGGTTAGATATTTCATCTCAGAATATAATATGTCGTAACAAACTATAAAAGCAGAAGAGGTTAATAGAATTAATCTTATTAAAGACATTGCCCCTGGACAAAAGAAATTGTGCACTTAATCGTTTTGAAACCAAATTTAATATTTTAGAATTGTTTGTATTGTGTCTTTAAGATGTGTCTTACGTACAATTCAATTCAATTAAACTTGATTTGAAACGTGTGACATTTTGGAATTGCTGCCAGTCTTACAATGGCCTTTGATATGGTAAGCAAATACAATTTAAATATTTTAAAACATTATATTTACTTTGAAAACAACATGCCGGTCAGATATTAAACAACAAAATAACATTATCTCTAAATGCGATGTTAGACTTGGACATTAACATATTGAAGACAAATCAAAGATAAATACATTATTTCAATCAAAATTTAGATTTTCTTATTCCGTCTCAGGCAGACTAATTAATTAGCTTAATTGGACTTAATGTGAACCTTGTTGAGTCATCATAAACTAATCATGATATGATCTACAGATCACGTGTTTTTATCATGTGATTAATCAATATTGATATGTTATAATTGATAACCTGCTCAAAGGTCTAAACACGTTTATAAAACTAAAACAAACAAGCCTAATTAAATCGTCGCTAGAAATATATTTAGAAATGTATTTTTCATCATTTGTTTACAAAACAAACAATGCAATTAATGGGTAATTAGAAGTGAACCAGTGGCGCGTACACATGACATGGGGTAATGTCTCAGCCTTTTGGGAATACAAAAGGAGTGATAAACAGGGAAAAGGAAAATAAAGAAATAAAGAGATAGAAAAAGGGAAGGTAAAAGAAGGGGGAAGAGAGAGAGAGAGAGAGAGAGAGAGAGAGAGAGAGAGAGAGAGAGAGAGAGAGAGAGAGAGAGAGAGAG
>JAUUEB010494279.1:0-29033 GCA_032362205.1 Clione limacina
TTTGGCCATTAATATTAACATAAAACATAAAATTACATTTTATTTGTTACAGCCCCCCCCCCCCTAAAAGAAGCAGCAAACCATGAAATGAAAAAAGAAAAGACAATATATTTTATGAACAAAATATCAAATGTGGAAAAGAAAACAGTTCAAAGTGTGCACTTCTTTATTTTCATTTTCTTCAAGATGACAACATAGTCATGATCAACACAGCTGATATGATACAACTTATAAATTCTAAATATGCAAATCTAAACATAAACAACCCTAGAGTGTAGACCCACCAACTCACCAGAAACATCTTGTCAACCTTTATCAACAAACATATACGATAAACATTTTTTTCCAACAAGGTTGAATATTTTGCGAAATACTCTTTTGGATTTTTGTGATGTGAAAAATTTATATTGTGATAAATTTCATGAATCAGAATCTGCCATGAAAATAATAAAAAAAAGGAGAGTCATTTCCTAGCTAGCAACTGTTTTTTCTTTGAGTTCTGCATTGTAAATTTCTATAGATACAGATAGAGATGTTTTAGTTGTAATGATAGCTCGACAACAGTTAGCAAAAAACATTTTTCACTTATATAGTAATATAAAGAAAAACTGTGAACATCAAAATTCAACCTTATGGAAAAACAACATGTTTACAGCAATACATGCTTGCCTCTGTTTAAAACAAATTAACTGATACAAGTTTGTTGTAGGATAACAATGACATTCATCATTTATAGATTAAGTCACAGCCATGTGCTATGAACTCATAAAACTAATAAATCTCAATAAACAATGTACATATAAAATAAGAAAATTGAAAAAGGCAAAGCTTTAACATTTCAATCAACACATTGGTGAAATGTTACTCAGACGTAATGCCAAACAGAGGGGGTAAGATGTAGCACTTCTTGTAAATCCTACCTAGAGTAAGCTCAAAGCACTTCACAATTATTATTACCCAGGCAGACTAGTGGAGACGATCTTGTACATTCTCAGCTTCCTGGGAAGTATATTATAGACGCTACCTGTTGAGGTGCATCACCTTACCAATCACTGCCTTTAGTCGGGTACACATTTATACCTCTGGGTGGACAGGTGGAACACAATCAATTTTCCACCCTGAACATTTTGTCCCGTTGTAGGGGTCGAGCCCACAATGCTTTAAGAGACAGCTCTCAAGACCAAAGCCCTAATCACTGGGCTATCGCACCCCCAGTATACTGAAATTAAGCCGACCAGTCTTAGCATGACTCTAAACGCCAGGTTTGACCCCCAGGGATTACCTTCAGTGCAGAACTTTCCTCTCAAAAACAATTATGAAAAAACAAATTTTCAGGTTAAGTGTACATTAAAAAAGTGCATGAAGATTATTTTTTGCCCGAATTCAATCAAGTCAAAGAAGAAAATCACTTTAAAAATCATCACAATTTAAGATATTTGTTTCTATTAAATGTTTTATGAATATCAATATAATGGCTTTCCTTCTTTAAAAGTTGCAGTAAAGTTCTCTTCTATTATAACTAAAGTGAATTCTCGTCTCGTCCAGTCTTGACCTGTAGAGATACTAATAATATCAATCAAAGGAAAATTAAATCTGTTATGGTCATTTAAATTAACTTCCGTCACCAGTTTAACATAAAGAGCTCATGCAGCTGTCAAGTTAGGATGCCATCAAGTTGACCTTAGCAAAGGCGTAAACAGCCATTAGTAAATTGCTAAGCAAAACAGACTAAAATAAGATGTGAATTAAATGACATTGTTGTAAGTGTTGCAGAGTTTTCCCTTGTTGACGCTTGAAGTAAGCAGAAGCATATTAATACCTTACTTAATAGGTCAGGGGAAAGGTAGTGGGTAGGATTGTAACCAAAAACAAAATTAGTATTACACTAAGTCAATCATATGTATATTAAACAAAAATTCAAAATACACATTCAAAAATCAAAAGTCTGTATGATACAAAATTCACTTTTAGCTTAAAAATCTGTACCATTTAGTTGAAAATTCTGCTCAATAAAGGATGAGACACAAAAAGGGAATAATATACACCTTAAGATTATGAGGCATACTGGTCCCCTCATAGGATGAGAATAAGCATCAAGGTTTTGATAAATAAACTTTTCAGTTTGTTCATATCTAAGGGCTTGATTCAAATAAAAAGACCCCTAGTTTAATATTGTACAATCTGAACTTATTGTCCATACAATGGATGGTATGGATAGTATAGTAGATGAACTTCTTTTATCTTAAGGTCTATGACTATTGGCTATTGTTATTCAGACATTGAACATATAACCATATCCAAATAAGTTTATAGAGTTATATCCCTTTAAAATTGAGACATGATATTGTGACTAGAATTCTGAAAGAGGCTGTAAACAAGAGGTAACTGATAACAAATAATTGGTTACTGTTAAAGTTTTTATTTTTTGCCAGGTTCTAGATCTCGCAAATTGTCGGCTATTCACAAATTGAGCCCCTCTCGAGAAACACTTTATTTGGAAAGGAACAATACAGGGAGCTAAATAATAATCACTTAGTTTTTCCTTGTCATTGTAGTTACCCCTTGTCATTGATTGTTTTTGTTTTGTCTGCTGTGCTAGACCTCTCTTGACAAGTACAGAAAATTTCATGCAAAAATTGTCAAATTCAGGAAATTTGCATTTTTTCTTCTTTTTCAACTTTCTTTGACCCTAGTACAAAATAAGTGATTGACTCGCGAAATGCAAAATTTAGAACCTGTAAAATGTTTAAAATTGTTGCTCGTGAAAATAAAAACGTTTACAGTACTTAGGTAAATTAAATAGATAGAAAGCAGTCCCAGCCATTTGTCCAAAACGCTGGACAGATAACACAAGACTGTATTAGGGGACAACAACTGGGACATAAAACCATTTTTTTTTAGATTTCTTTGTTAAAAATGCTTTTATGGGAACCACCACTGGGACATAAAACAATTTTTTTTAGATTTCTTTGTTAAAAATGTTTTTATGGGAACCACCATAGCTTTTAAATGAGCACTGATTGAGCAAATACAAATAATAATAATAATAGTTGGTTGTAAGAATGTACATCCCTGACAACATGAGGTGATACGAGTGTCTTATTGAAGACAGGATCAAATAAAAAAGAAATTAACTTAATACAAGATAAAACAGACTTGATAAACTCAAAACATATTTCTGTACATAGTTGAAAATTAGATGTTGGATTTTCTTGAAATGAATATAAGAAAATAAAGACATAAATAAAATATTTTAAACTCAATATGCTGCTTTCAGGTTAAAAATCAACTGGTTTAAGAATAAACATTGGGTTTCCAAATCAGAGATAAAAAAGAATGAAGTGTGAGATCATATGATCACTGTATCATATGCTTACCTACACAGTGTAAGAAAAGTTGAATATCTCCTTAACCGAAAATTAAAATATCTCTGCCAGGCCCCTTAAAATATTTTTTGATCACACAAGATGACCGATAGTCATAACAAAGAAAAACTTTTTGAATACACAGTAACAATCAAAAGTAAGTTCAAGACGTCTTCCCCTTACAATTCAGCGTTACAATCACAAAAAGAGTCATTTGGCATACAAATTTAAAAGTAAGATGACTCTGTGCTTCTAGATTTGTTTCATCCAAAAAGACAATGTAAAATGTATACAGTCATTAAAAATGACTTAACAAAATCAAGGTTTACAAATTTGCCTAGTATTTGTGTAATTAATTAGTATGTGAATTGCAAATAAATAGCAGATACATACAAAATGAAAAAGGTGCCAAACTTTGATTACAATTGTACTGTTGAGAACTAGAATAGAAGTAACATTCTATTATTGGCAGTTTGAAATAACATTTTGAAAATCATGTTAAAAACTTCTTATTCATAGGAATAGTCGAATTTTCTCTACCCACATATTCTTATGTTGTTTGAAATGGAAAAATATTCAACTTGCTGAAATTGTATTTCATATGACAGGGTGCAGAAGTCAGAAAATAACAAAAAAAGAATAATGTCATGTACCAGTCAAAAGACATAAAAAAGTAATCAGAATTCAGCCATAAAACAATAAATGAGATTCTTTATCAACAAAATGACTCAAAAATGTGAACAAAATAAGCTTTGATCTCACCTTTTTTAATTCAACATACATTGGGATCTTTATTTCATTGCTATCAACAAATTTGAGGTTAACCAGGTTCTCATAGCTCTATTCAAGTCGTTTGAATACAACTCTTACATCCATAATGTCCTCTTATCATCACATCACAATGACTACTGGTACAGAAGGAAAAGATAAATGTTTGTTTGTTTATTCAAGTCCACTTTGCTTAAAGGACTGATTTTGTGCCAGTGAACTATTTAAACACTCTTTTTAAAGAGTTTTGCTGTCTTCAGAAGGGTGCACGTATATTAAAAAAACATTTCTTGTAGAAAATTTCACTTGTCAACAAAACAGAAGTAAATAATAAAAGTGGAGACCTCCGCTTCCTCCACCCATCTGCATGAGATTTTAAATGCAACTTTAAACAGGCTTTAACAATATATACCTAAAGATAAATCTCAACAATGGTTTGGAAATCTTAAGAAGAGCGTCAACACTCATCCTTCAATATTGAGGTTGAGCAAAGATTATAGATGTCGATAACGTTTTTGTATTTTTCCTTACTCTGACCTGGCATGAACCATTATGAATTACAGACATATTATATGTTTCAAATATAATTTTTGATATTGTTTATCTGGTATGATAAAATTAACAATGTCAATTTGTAGCAAAATCAAAGCTCAAACGATATGTTAACTTTGTTTTTGCAAAGAGAAACGGTGCAGATGTTGACAACTCAAGACAAGTAGGTCTTTTTTAATCACCAGTTTATGTTTGATTTTTCTATAATTTGTTATAAATTATGATATCATAACATAATTAAAACATATCAAAAATAATGTTTGAAACCAGTGCACAGTTACTTTGGCCAGGGGAATAGATTTTGAACTTGTTCAGATAACTAACTGGGCTGCTGGTACAAGGTGGTGGCAATAGACCGGAGTGGCAATTTGAGCCAACTAGTTGAACTTTTCTAATTCTTAAAGCCAGAGTGTCAAGTGAATATGCTGTTCATAAACCTCTCCCTATTTCAATGCCTGTATTAAAATCATTTTCCATGGTGGGGTAGAGCTGAGTTGTTAAAAAAAAATGAAACGGGAAGAACTGCTGGCAAACTGAAGCATAATGGTGTAAATAAAAATGTAAAAAGAATGGATGAATGGATAAGTTGAGAGTAACAGAGCATTCAAGTGTAACAGCTTTCAAGGAATAAGATAAAACACAGGTAAAGACTGGTAATTAAAATAGACATTTCACACAAGATCAACAAAATGGTGAACTGATTTTAAGGGTTGTTTAAATAAATAAACTTCTGTCTGGAGCAAGTATTAATTATGATAACATTATAAATGACAGGAAAGTTACAAAAAAAGAAAACATTTCATAATTCCAATGCTAGATCTAGAAATTATGTCATAAATGGCATTCTGATATCCCACTAGAAAAAAAGTAAATATTTAAACTTATGGCAAAACAATGTCTTTGACTAATCCCTTAGGATTTAGGGAAATCAACATTTAAATAAATATCTGACTGGATTTTCGAGAAACAAATGCATGTGCAATGATAACTACATAAAACAATTATGCAATGTCAATGGTCAGTCTTAACTTTTTCACTCCTTAAGAATTGTGAGTTGCACGAAACCTGAGCATAATGTAACAATTGATTGTACGTATATAAATGTTAAATCAGATCTTGAGGTTACAGATCAGTGATGTGGTATGCACCTGCAGATTTGGATTTACGTTGTAGATGAGATGCAGGTCGTTGAGGGAGTGGAGGAGGAGGTCCTAAAGTAGGAGATGGAGGCTTGTATAGAGGAGGCTGTTGCGGTTGTGCTCGTTGCCCTCCATTTAAGGATCCGTTGAAACTTTCTTCCAGTCTTTCTCTGTATCTTGCAGAATTTGGACTTGTATGATAGTTTGACACACTTTCATGTGCTAGGAATTTGCTGTGAGCTGGACTTCCATGATTGCTGTGCTGCAGGAGATGTGCCAGATTGTTTGGGTGGTGTGCAGGACTGCTATGAGTGCTGCTCGCTAAGCTATGGCTAGTACTATTCCCATTGTAGGGAAGTGGAACAGGAGGTGGTGTCTGCCTATGATTAGAGTCTCTCCTGATCCCTGGCCTTCCAATATCCAGATGAGTATGGGTAAGGCTGACAGGAGCATTGCTATGAACAGGACTGCCTGGAAAACTACCTTGGCTGCCACCACTGCTGTAACTACTGCCAATACTACCCCGTCCCCGAATATATCCAAGAGCTCCAACACTATTAAGAATAGAGTCACTCATCAGACTTGGCATGCCTCCAGAGCTACCACTGCTCCCATAACCATGACTGTTGTAATTGGAATTGCCTGGCCTTATGCTTTGCGCACTAATCCCATTCATACCACTATTTCCAGTAATACTGTTGCCGTGAAATTGATTGATACTCCCTCCACCCGTCTGTCCAACAACTAATGGTGGCACAGTACTAATACCTGCATGCATTGGCATGGCTGAATAAAGAGGTCCAGATCCACTACTGGCTGTGCTTCCCCTTCGATTGTCTCCCCTGTTGTGAATATTGAAGGTAGTTGGATCCACATAAAATGTCTCATTTGGGAATTGAGCATTGAGTCGATTAATGTGGCAGTTATGGCAGAATAGGTGGTCATCTAACGGGTAGCATCGTTTGTCTGCTTCATCTGTTAGCTGGAGACCACAATCCTGAAATATATAGAAACAATGAGTTAAGATAGATATCTTATGTGACATGTAGTGAATAACAATTTGACACAATACCTTTTTTCCAAATGGAATAAAATCTAAAGTAATTTTTAACATCTGCACAAACCAATTAACAATGGTCTTTTTGCTTGCGGTCCTATTATATATTGAATATATTTATATATCATTCTCAGCTATGTGCATATATATATATATATATATAATACAAACAAGATGAGAATGATTGAGATAGAGAAAGTAATACATTAAACATCAGATTAAGTAAAGAAATAATATATTCTGACAATATCTAAAAAAAACATGAAGGGTCATAATTAAAAACATGTGTATAGTTTCTTTCGGGAGAGTATATCTTGTGATGAAACCTGAAACCGATGATGATAAATATAACTACTTTGTACTCATTTCTATTAACACTGAATGTTAAAAAAACATCCTAAAATCCTTAAGTTTTACTACTCAGTAAAGTAACAAATATTGTTCTAATCTCATATTGAGTCAAAAAGAAATTTATCTAGATCATATTTGTAACAATTGACGTACATTTGTAACAAACAGCAAGGGATAATCTTAATCATAGACTATTTCAATGTATACAGTAATAGATAGATAGTGTACAATCAATAATACAGGGTATAGGCTATGACTTGTGAAACCAGTGGCCTATTTCTGTGTTACTAAGGTTACCAGGTTATCTGTTAGTTACAGGTACATGGTTCAATCAATACACTGGGTGTTAGACAAAATAAAAGGTTCCCCGGAACTTAAGATAGGAGGAAAGGGAACCCAAGACATGCTGCTGCATTTGTTCTGAAATCAAGGCAATAGGGTCACACTCTGCACTGATTCACAGTAAAAGCTTTTTTCATAATCCCACAAATAAAGATAATGTTCATAGGTTAATTTGTCATGGGTTTGAAAATTGTAATGAGCATAAAAACAAATTGATAACAATAACAATAAATAATTTTTATTAATCCCTGAAGAAAAATGACAATAAATTATGCACATTTCAAGTGTCCAGAAATTAATCGAAGTAAATTATAGAAGAAAGAAAGTGATTCCCTGATGTATAAAAGTCTAAATAAATTAAGAACCATTAACCAGTGAAAAGCAAAGGATGATATTAAAATAACAGGCTGATAAGGACATTACCAAGACATAAAAAAAAAAAATGCAGATTCACTTAAAAGCAGAATTATGATAAAATAAAACAAATTGATAACAAAACAATAAATCACTTAATTAATCCCTGAAGTAAAATGATAATAAATGATGCACATTTGAAAACTTATTTTAAGTAAAGGAAGCAAATTATAGAAATTAAAGGAATTCCCCGATGTCTTAATAAATTCAGAACCATTATCCAGTGAAATGCAAAGGATGATATCAAAATTTACAGGCTGGCACAAGACCCAAGAAGGAAATTATCCTGACAAAGAAAGAGATATGAAAAATTGCGAAATCCCTTTAAAGCAGAAGTACGGTAAAATAAAGTAATGCCCTTGACATTAACAGATAAATGGATAGCAAAGCCAAAAAGATCAAAAAAAAAAAAATAAAATAAAACAACAAAAGTTCACAAGGGTTTTTCAAAATTCCCCCAAAATGCAACTGAAAAATGTGCACATTTTGCTTAAAGTAAAATGGTCATGACTGGAAATAATGTTTTGAAGCAAAGGCACAGTCGTATATCATCTGAATTTTGAGTCAAACAGAAAGTGTGAGGCAAGATGCACAACTATGATCTATCCAATGTCATCACTCCAATGTCGTCACACTTTATTATATAAATGACTGAAATACAATTGTTAAAATACACTCAAGTTCATTTTGTTATTACAAAGCTACTTAAAGGGTAGGTAAAAACAAGACTGACTATGCATACCAAAACATTTATTTCAAGCCACAAACCAATAAGCATAATGCACACATATTAAAAATAAATAATATATTCCCCTGGAAAAAAATCTGGGACATAAATTGATAGATGCATGCAGAGGGTAATGGGTGTGACAATTTATTCTTTTTGTCTTTTCTATATTTCTTACTTTCACGTTACCGCTCTGAAACACTCTGTCATTAAGAGAAAAAAGAAAGAACATGAAATACAAAATATTGTCTACCAATAATTAACACAAAAAATAGAAAATCATGCCAGTCTGACACTTTTAAATAAAGTTTCCACTAAAGCTGTATAAAACAAAAAATAGTTTCATATCTTCTGTCTTTTAGAAATAAAATGTGGCATAAGGAGGGGTTGTTCATTGTTGAAATAAAACATTCTAAAATTATATTTTATCAATAAAGATAAACGTCTTGCAGTTTCCATAGTACGCAGAAATATTTTTTTTCTTTAAAAAAATCTGGTGCTGCAGCCTATTTAAGATGCAGACCCTGATGAGGAACTACTAATAAATTATGTATCACCAAGTCATAACAATAAAGCCCTAACAATTTCTTACTTTAAAAATGACAAAAGGTAGAAGGCACTTTACACAATAGATGGGTCTGGTGCAATACTGTCGAATGGCAAATCTAGATTTGATGCAGTTGTTTTATCAATAATGTTCATGATTCTTGGAAAATACTCTTATTTTGTTGTTAACTTATTACTATGATGTAACCTCTTTCCTAGTTTTCTTGAGTGTCTGAGCGAAGTGTAAGCTACACGCAATTGCACCAATTTTAACAGGTGTTGAGGTCAACCTCTTTTGCCCTTGCACCTAATAGAGCACTTTCGTCATGTATTTCAGTCCAACTTCTTACACTTTATGTTGTGTCTAACACAAGGAGGAGACAGTGTGTAGTCAAGGTATTTGGGGAAGGCAATACATACTAATTAGACTAAGTCAGCAAGTCTAGGTTTAAGATGATATAATGGGCTCCACTTATTAGATAAATGCATATTGGCAAGATTTTGTGTTCTTTTGACAGAATTTTTTTGCTATTGTTTAATAAGGAAACAAATCAAGGATTATTTGATATCTCAAATTTTCGTTTAAGAGAAGTTATTACACACTGTTACTATTGTATATCTATGATATAACAAGCGCACCAGCACATTCATAAGGTGTACAGATATGAAAGCCCCATACCAATCTATGCATGTATCTCCTGAAGTCTGATGCTTATATCAAACCTTGAAAAAACTGATAATCACACTTTAAGGGAAGAGTGTTCTCTCCGATAGCTTTTTGCAATTTCTTGTTAATTTTATGATTAATTCTAAAGCAAAACTATTTGCATCTATAGATGTAGGAACAAGATCTTTGGCCGCAGAAAAAATTCAGTGACAACTGTGAATTGAAGTTATTCTTCTGTAAAGGTTAAGCAACAGTGTGTGACCAGCTCACTTTGGTTACCATCAGTAACAACCTTATTGACATAGAAACACACAATACAACAGTGTGTGACCAGCTCACTTTGGTTACCATCAGTAACAACCTTATTGATATAAAAACACACAATTCAAACAAAAAAACTCTTTATAAATGTAATGGATCTCTTAGTTTTAAAAGAAGGAAATCCCTTGGTCTAAGATAATGAAACAACAACATCCAAATTAAAGCAAAATTACATTCAAAAAACAAAGCAACAGATAAAAGTGCGTATAACAATTTCATAATGAAAAACATTCAGTGAAAAAGAACGGTATGTACACAAAATCTTTTAAGACATAAGCATAAAATACAATGAATAGATGACACTTATAGTAGAATACACTGGACAGTCAGTTAAGCTTCATATTTAGCCTCCAGAATACATAGTATAAAGTGTCCGCAAATTTTAAACACACTTAAAAAATGACCCACTCATAAAGTTTTGATTTCTTTGCAAAATTTACACAGAAACTTAAGTGGGTCTTTATTCTATAAGATTCTGTAAAGATTTCAATGGCTTGTCATCTTATTTTCTTAACATCACAGATTTTGGGTACACAAGTATAATTCATTAGACAGGACTAAAAGAGAAAATTCTAAAAATGGTTTTGAAGGAGAAGTCTTAATTCAAATATGTTTATACTACATCCCTGAATAAAAAAGAAGAATATATATTATGATTTTAAATTGGATTTAGCTGCTTAAAATAGAATGTAGAGAATGACACAGTTTCTTTTTTTGAGAGAAAAAACAACAACAACAAACAAATAATTTAATTATAAAATAACACCAAACAACACAGCAATGGGAACAGTATATTTGTAAGGAAAACTGTAATAGTACCAGTTGTCAAAACACAGAATACACTGAATTGTATTTTGGATGTGAGGCAAAAGGCAGTGACAGTGTCATGACTGCCAAACAAGGAAGACATTGATGGTCAATTCTGACTTTACCAATTATTTTTCCATTCTTGATAACCTTGAAGGTCAGTTTGCCTCAGCTCTAACACGAGGGGACAGAGATGATTCTTTTTAAGCCTCTCAATTGCTAGGTGTACATAACTGAGCTCATGGCTCAAGGAAAAGCATTGAACACTAATACTATGAGCTTGTATCATGTGGTAATGTTGTGAATGTGAAATTAGAACAAGACATCAATTTGCGACTATTATAAACAGTTTTAGAAATCACTTCAAGCACAATTATCTGCAGAGGCAGCAACATCTAATGAAAAAAAGAAAACAAAGACAATTTCTTTTGATTTTACATACAATTTTGGAATTGTCATGTCTGGCTTCCTTGACATATTCATGAAACAAATTATTTTCATCAATGAAATGAAAATTAAACTGAAGTAAGTGTTGAATACACAGGATTTACTGTGAAACATAATAACAAAGTTTAATTCAATTAATTAACTTTTCACTTGAAGAGCATACCTCACAATGATAACAGTCTACATGAAAATCTTTATCCATAGACACCACTCGAACTGTTTCTTCTGTACCCTGAAAACATAAAAGAAAATTATAATTAATTGATGAGACTGCGTAAAATGTGAACTTTTTGAGTCATAAATATTTTCAATCAGGCAACACTTTATGTGTTAAAATTAAAACACAATGTTTTTTTTTATCTAATTTCCTCATTCCAACTTGAATTTTTATGAGAGCCATTCTATGAAAACTCAAGCAATGTTAATGTTTAAAACATAAAGATTTGCTAAAAGTACAGCTATCATAATTGCCATTTTCTTTTGAGTGCATGATACATATGGCCTCTTTGATTATTGAAGTGACATGTTAATTAATGGCCTTATACAAGCATAACAATTTCCCTCCTATTCTTTAAAGCATAACTTATTTTTTAATTGTATTCAGAGCATAAATTTAACAAACATTGCCTTTTTAAAAATAGCTCTGCAAAGAGGATAATAATCTTAATAACAAATTTGTTTTCAAAGATTAATAAAATGAATTTGAAAATATGCTTTAAAACATAACAAAGATGAAATCTGACACATACATTGTCATATTTTATGAAGGTTTTTGACACACAAAATTGATGACATCATCGTAAACATTATCCAAGAGTTTTCCAATATTTAGAATAACTCTTGTTATATCTATGTAACTCATTGAGCTGATCAACACCAGAGCTTTTTAAAGTATTGGTGATTTATACACGTCATGGGGCGTTGGAGGTTAAGAGATTATTATTTTAAAAAAATCTATACAAATGGTACACCTCATGGGGTATATAAAAAGGTAATGTATCTCTAACCATGCCCCCTGTGGCTAGACACCTTTGTTTTTTTGGGAAGGGGTTTTCAGAACTCGTTGCCAACTTAAAAATGGGCGGTTGCCAACTGCTTAATATATCAATGTATACTTTTTAAATAAATGATTTGAGTCAAATTATTACAATAAACCATTGTTGCTATCTTAACATTAAGTGACCTCGTTTTTAGATTCAACTTTCTACACTAACTGCACTTAGCAAAGACATTCCCTCTCAATACTCTCATACACACAATCAATATGATAAAATCATCAAGCTATGCAAGCTGTATAACTTACATCAACAGGTGTGATAGCCTGGCCACATGCTGCACATTTTGGTGCATACACCCTGAAATAACAAGTACACAACATATGAGGAATCATATTACATAAGAAAATACATTTAACTAATTTCATGCCAGACTAATTTAACTACCTGTGCTAGACCAATTTTTTTTATTTGCAGACCTAACACAGGCCATGTTTTAAGAGTTAATTTTGCCCCCTAGGTGTTGCTTGATGTATGCATATCATATATAAAAAAAGAGGGGAAATGTTGTAGAAAAATAAAGCTACATCAAATTAGTCACAGTAAATTGAAATATCATTGAAATCATGGGTGGCAAGAGACGAGATTTCATAGGTAGACATCATTTATATTTACATCTTTTTAATACCTTAAAAATCTGACTGTAAATCATCATATCATCAAAAATAGGAAAATGGTATTTGACTTCCAATTTTAGTTGACAAAATTAAAATATGAGATTTCATTAGTATGTTCATTAAAATGAGAAATCATTGACAACTTGAAACAATAAACATATCAATCAATATGTTTATTCATAGATGTGTTTATTTACCTACAGTGCCTATTTAGATTATCTAAGTAACATTTTCTAAAAGCTAATGACAGAAATAGAGGGCAGTTCACAGAACATCATTAATATAACAATCTTATAGTTGATTAAATTAGCCAATTATCAATCAAATGATATGGTCATATAATTGTTTCAGATTAAAAGTTAATCATTTAAAAACCTTGACCACTTCCTGAGGTAAAAAGCACCACAATTGTTAATCACTTTCAATCTGTTGAGCACAGTCCACTCTCAAGTAAAGAACAAATAACACAAGTGAGAACAATCTTAAGTTAGTGTACAATTTATCACTTAGAACTTAAAACTCTACAATCGAGATAACATAGAATAACACAAGAAAATAAAATCTTATTATGTAAATTATTCATCATATATTTCTTTTAATTGTTGATGTTCTTTGCTTATTGTATACTTAAAAAATGATAAGTTTTAAATGATTTTGCAATTTAAATGATGAGAAGAAGAATTCTATACAAACAGGATGCATGTACTCTAAAATAGCTGCAAACTTTAGGAAATAACATGACAAAGGCTGAAAACTGTTGACTGACCTATGATAATCTGCAACACAATATATCTTATTGTCCACATCTATCGTAAAGGGAACACCATCCAGACACTCATTGCAGATACAACATCTAAAACAGCCAGGGTGATAGGATTTACCCATAGCTTGTAGAATCTGAAATGGAAGTAAAGATGAAGTAGGATATCAATTTTGCATTCTTTTATATCAATCATGATTTTTCTATAAAACATCCAAGGTCTGTGGTTACCAAACTGAACTGAACAAAAATCTTAATTAGATCTTGTTTAAAGACTGAGATCTAATATAAAGATATTTAATATAAAGATATCTTTATATATATACTTGTATGAGAAATAATAAGAGAGAGTGAGAGATACAAAAAATGAGCCCTCACGCATTTGGAATGAAGCAATAAGAGAGTTTAATCTTACAATCTCAATAGAGAAAGGCAGCAATATTTCTTCAATATTTTCACTAGCTAACTTGTGCAGTGCATCTTTAAAAAACAAATAAACCTCTAACAGTCCTCCAGAAAGATATTTTGGGCATGTTTGTTATAGGAAATATATCCAGTATACATGGCATAAGAGTAGAAGTACTTTGAACTATTTTTGGTAATGATAAATAAAGAGATGAGGACATTTACATAGCTTTTAAAGACACATTCTAAAATCATATTTATAATAACATGAGTTTAAAGTTTGCCTATAATCGTGTGTCCTGTATTTGTCAATACAATATGAAGATAGCTTATATTTGCTCTAGTCATACATATAGTACTTACACTTGAATGGAAAATAATTCCTTATGTTAAAATAAAAACAAAATTTAAATAAGAAAACACCCATACCATCTCCATAATAAGATGCCCACATACAACACATTTTTCTGCAGTTTGTTGGAATCCTGAATACTGAGGAAAGAAAAAAATCAATGAACAAAAGATCCATGGGAAAAATAGGAAAAGTGGATGAATCTAAACATACAGGAGAATGAACTGGAAAACACATTGACATATATACTATTTTGATAAAATATTTATCAACCAAATAGTTTGTTAACAAATCATCCAAAAGAAAAAATCATATTGCTGTTGGTATGAAATGGAAATAACATACATCCTGAAAAACTGAATATTTGACAAAACCCATTGTCATGGAAAGTTCATTAAGAAAAATCATTACCATATAAATGTTAAAGTGTATGTTGTGAAAAACAAAAGAGAAAAGGATGAATTTCAAGGAAAAGCATGATGAGCAGATTTAACAGATTTGCACTTTTTTTTTTTAAATATGAACATTAAGTAAAAACTAAAGTGTAATGTACTAAAACAAATGTTAAATGTCATGCAAAAAGGTATGAATTACCTTACTGGTTGCTATTAGTAAACAAAGGCAAAAACGTAGATTCAAAGATGAAGAATTTAAGTGCTAGCGCTGTTTGTAATGACAAATTTAGTCTGACTAAATAAATAACTTAAACTAGTGTGAATTTGAAATAAGGGAATGTTATCAACAAAAAATCCCCTCAACTGTTTAACTAACAAGAGTACAGTCTTCAGTTAGATAGTGGAAATAGTTTGGGCAGAGGACTTAAAAACTGTAAAACTCTATAAAGTGTTTCAATAACTCCATCAATTCATGGTAGGTAATAGCTGTTGAAGGGAAGTCACAAGTGTTAAAACACAAGTGTGTAAGGCAACCACTAATGCAACATTCACTCTTGGTTTGCTCTGATCAGAGTTGGCAAGGGTGTTAGAAAAAACAAAAACAGATATACACATTTTTTTCACAACTCATTTTTTTCATTTTCTACCTGCAGCTGACATATTTCATATATAGTTATTCGGATTAGTCATAAAAAAGTGACAACATTTTGGAGCAGTATCAAATCATAAAAAATGATATTTTCTCGATCTTTTTTCAATGTGATAGAACATCTTATATGCGTCAGCTGTCAATTTTTCAGACATGTTGTAAAATATGTCATGTGAGTGAATCTCAAAAACACATAAAGTAACATCAACAATCAACATGTCACAATAAAAATTCAATTTGTGACACTCCACATCAAAACATTCCACATGTCAAAAATTTTAAATATTATTTTTGTTCACATTTAGACAACCTCATGAACATTTGGAACAAAAAGGAAGTCATTTCGATGATAATGAAGTAGTTATGACCTGATATGAGAAAAACAAGGTTTGAGAAAAAGGTCTTTGAACTTTTGAAAAAAAAACAGGTTTTCAGAAAGCTCACAAAAATGAGATTTTAACACATACAAATTGTCCAGTTCTGTCAAAATCTGAACTATTTAAAACTGAAATTGGTTGAGGAAAACGAATCGATCAAATAGGACAACCCTAGTCACCTTCACAAGGCAATATCTAGAAATGTCACAGTCTTGTTGAAAAATGTTATGAAATCTATTTCTATAACTTGTTTTACTAGATCAATTATAAATTCGTTAATTTGTCATTTATATGACTTAAACTTTGAAAGTGTACTAAGTTAAGATGTCCAATCCGAGAACAGAAACATAATGAAAAAATATGAATGACTAATGATTTCACAGGGTTTCATCCGAGGGAAACATTGAAAAACAAATTAACATCCAATTCTCAACAATTGCCAAGCCTAAAAGTGTGCATTTCGCGCCAACATGCCCCCTCCCATTTAAAAATCACATATACGCCCCTGTTAATACTTACCAAATAATCTTCCTCACAATACACCTTCCCATGCACATTGTAAAATGCTTTACCCCTCAGTGTTCGACCTGTGAGAATAGACAAGGAAAATATAAAACAATTGATTTTAATAGTTGAGCTGTTCAAATAAAATTCAAATTTTGTTTCATAGTTCATCACCCTAATATATACGGTGGAAAAGTATAGGCATCCCAATTCAAAGGATTTGTATATAAACACAAGACCGTTCGTTCAGGCGCATATTTAGGGCAAAACGGTGCATTTCTCCCATCTGAGGGAAAACATGAAAAAATGCTCTAAATGTGCACCTAATTTTTAAATGTCCTCCGTGAAAATTAACCAACATCACCACCCCCCTCCCCCGGAAATCCTAGATAGTCGCCTGTATTCGTTCATGGACAAGGAAATTGAAGGGGGCAGTAGGCGCCCCGCATATTTCCCAGTCTTTCGAATAACGTGATGATAATTACAAAATATGGACGGTGATTTGACAAGCGATAAAGATAAGTCCGAAGTTGCTACCACCTACAGTTAACAATCATCACTGGGGGAGGCCGAGCCATGGTGTCACTGATAATGACACCTTGAGGAGAAAACCACACGAGTCGAACTGGGTAGAATATAAAGAAATAATCTCACATATAATGACATTGTTATTGCTGTATGAAACCAGAGAGGCTGAAACTCCATGTCCTGCATGCCAAAAAATTATTAAAAAAAAAAACTGTTAATGTGTGTGATGTGACGGGGTGGTGGTGGCGTTATCTAGTAGTAAAGAGGAATCTGTGTGTTCACGTTGGTATGGCCTTGCCCATCAATATGAGAAAAAACCTCTTAACGTTGTTGTTTTTCAGCGTCAGTCCTCACATACCTTTGTAGAATTTCCTCATTGTTGACAATCTTCCCAAACTTGGATCGCATCTTTACCTAGAAGCGGGCATATATCAGGATAATGCCAGATTGTATTCTGAGTTCAAACAAACATGGTATTCCGCATTAGTTTGTTTTTTAAATAGATTTGAACAACTATATATCCTACTATGAATAGGCATGAATTTTAAATATAACACGCCTGTCTTAAGACTACGAAATAAGGATTCCATCCCAAGTTTGTTTGTTTGTTTGTGTGTGTGTGTGCGTGTGTGCGTGCGTGCGTGTGTGTGTGCGCGTGCGCGCACGTGTGTGTGTGCGTGCGTGTGCGCGCGCGTGTGTGTGTGTGTGTGTGTGTGTGTGTGTGTGTGTGTGTGTGTGTGGTGCGTGCGTGCGTGCGTGTGTGTGTTTGAGTGTGTGTGTGCATGTGTGCGCGCGTGTGTGTGTGCGTGCGTGCGTGTGCGCGCACGTGTGTGTGTTTTTGGGGTGGCACACAATACTACGTTGACCGTTGTTGATTGTGATAATCCATATTAACTTAACGAAGCCTTATTTTTCTGTCAGGTAAAATTATCAGATTGTACTGGCACACTTGAAACATAGGAGGTACCGATATTGCTGGTATTTTGTTGTTTTTGCTCGTCTGTTGCCTGTACACATAGGTAAGTTTTGTTATTGTAAAGTTACCTATCAAACACGTTGATCAAGGGAGACATAAACATAAACCCGGATAACGAGATAAGCATCGTCTTAAACCAACCCCTCTACACAACAGATATCGTCTTAAACCCACCCCTTTACACAACAGATTGGGAACCGCAAGTCTTCCAGCTGTAATGAATCACTTCCTCTTTGTGTACATAATAGAACGTTATCAATGTACATAATACAAGTACACTCCTGTAGGCTTACCTAAGCTAACACGTCATCGCTTTGATTAAGAACAACACGACAAAGGTATGCCTTATTAATATAATAAACTTATTGTCGATAACAGGCCAAGTATCGACCGTCTATCGACTATCAACCCTGTATTGTCAAATACCCGATCTATTTTTCTACTCAACAGCTTAAAAACGTCCTCCTGTCATTTCCATTGTATTAATTCTGAATAAAAATGTAAACAGCTTTTCTAAAAACTCGTACGTGTAGCGAGGGTAAATGGAACAATCACATTATATCATCTGATATCATAAATAGACAACAACCTTTGGTTTAGACGATTTTCGGGTGTTTTTGTGTACGGAGGCTATAAAAAAACTTTTTCACGCAGAGGTTGAACGATAAGAATCGACCAGTAGTGTATACATAATTAGATTAGTAGAGGTAAAACCAAACAGGTAACATCAGTTAATCATCCTGGCTTTAACACAAACAAGTTAAAATAATCTTCCGTTATCCCCAGACTCAAAGGCTACAGCCAGGTAAGTAAGTACTGTAAGAGAATAGACTAAACTGTTTATATTCAGATCGATTTTGACGGTTTATTTGCAAGTCAAGTGGCGTGTAAAGGCCTGAAGACCTATTTACCACTTTTATTGTATCACGTTCAATAGTAGCCTAGTTCCCAGAAAATAGTATTTTGGGTCTAACTGTGATTTTAAAGAACTGAGTGAGAAGGATGGCGGAGGCACAGTTCTCAAACAATGGAAGCGTTATGTCGTGACCGGTACAGTTCACAGAAAAAGTGGCCTTGTAGAATAGTGGTCGGGCTTATGCTAGAAATAATTTTGAGACATGTCGAATGACACAGCTGAAAAAGGAAACTGAAGACAAGAAAAAATATAGATTTTATATCAAGTTATGTCTTTTATATTTGTCCGTACCTAGTGTTGTGTTTTGTATAATGTGTTGTATCTGAGAGGATGTTCAGTCTGTTAATTAACTAATTTATCAGAAGCCAGAGAGTGTTCCATTACCATCTAGTTTTGGCACATTCTCAGGGCTATTTCTGTTCACTGTGAAACGGTATAATATCAGTACCATAGACCGACAAACCAATTCTTGGCATGTATAGATCAAATAAACAATATTGGCAGAAGTGAAGCCGACATTTTAGGGTTCTGCATCGTGTCTTGATGTCTTTACCTCCTCAGACCAAAGCTCAGGTGTTCAGTACTTTGTGAAGGCGATGATTGATGGACAATGAGTTCTCCGGACGTTAGGTATCTATGAGTTGTTTTCATAATGGCATCGCATAGATCAATAACAGTCAACTGAGGGAGTTTAGGAATCGCAAGTCTTAAGAACGGGACTGATACATGATTACTCACGTATGCGGCACTTTAAACAATTAAAATGTTTCACTAGTCACGTCGGGGGTCTTGTTTTTATACCACGGCTTTGACTTCTATATATGACCAGTGATAAACTGGTCAAGCTTCGAAACTGATGTCGTAGAGTGAAGAAATTGACATATATGTAATCGCCTCGACAAGACATTTCGTTTGACACCATTCCCGATTAATTCTGAGGAATTTCATTTCTTGACAAGTGATAAGTCATACCTTCTAAACGTCTGAATAAGTTTTTGGTAATCGAAGAATAATGTTTCTTATCCCTTTTAGGATCATAAAATTCATGGTAAATTCAAGTGAAGATGCAACACGCCCAGTCCCAAACGTAAGCGTCAGAAATAAGGATCTTACAAAGAAATATGATTTACTACAGCTATCATAACACATAACTCCTGTAAGTACATCGTGTAACTAAAGATCAGAAAAAAACGTTTTTATTCTTTTCTTTTTACCTGAAAATAATTACATACGATTAAAAAAATATTAGATTATCTAAACAAAGATGCCATCGATGCCTGTCGACAGTTCGTCCATTCAGTGCTCTGTTTTCTTTTCATCACTTTCTATAATATAAGTCCATTCTACATCTACAACGTACCCGGTGAATTACTTTTTTTTCTACATTCAAAGACAACGACTCTTGAAGACGCCAAAGAAAAGTCTACCTACTTCTTCCACATCGCTGGCTTTCAGACATTAATGTTTATGACAGTCCCGTATGTGGACCAGTGGGCATTATTTCAACGTCTGATAGTATTATTAGCCAGGCGAGTGACTGTCCGGAAAAGATATAAAACATCGCCACTCAATGAAGGGTCAAGGGTTCAACAACCTCAAATCTATTTTTATAAGAGACATTAAGGTTTGGCATCCCCGTCTTTTCAGTTTGAAGTATGAGTACTTGACACTCCGCCGTTAACATTCCAATTATAGCTTCTCAATTACAAGAGCTTTGATGCATGTCGACCATGACCTAGCCAAGCCATGTGACAATTGACAATATGACATCATATTCAGAATTAGACAACGTACGATGATACAAAAATATTGAAGTGAATGGGAGGAAATGGAATACTGAATTGCACTTTAAAATGATTATTGCTAATTGATTTGAATTGGAAATGAACACTGCACTGTCTGGCGTTCAGAATGTGCAACACATATTCGCTAATTGATGCTAAACAACCTTGACCTAGGGCGATTTGCAACTAATTAATTCATGACTATTCATTATACTCATCACTTAATGATTGTGCCTCTTTATTTATTTCCTTTTCACCCCCCCCCCCCCATGCCACATTTTACAAACTAAATTTGATATAGTTTAGAAAATAACAAAAAAGTTCAGAACTTGACAGCCTATTTTATATATCTGAACTATGTCAAAGACAATTGTTCTAAAAGTCTGTCATATTAAGCTTAAAATCAAGTTGAATATTATAACAATAATAATTTAGGTCTTAGAAGTGAGAGGAAATATCTAAAACAGAAGAACATGAGAAGACAAAACTAATGACGTAAGAAGGCAAATTCAAAACCGATAGGCGTGGTGTAGTTTGCAAGACGATAGATGATAGCCTTCGATGCTTTGGCAGATGGGCAGGTGCAAAAGAATCACAATCGACTGGCAGGAATTCCGACAAGCATCAAGCTACACTGAGATTTACAGATAAGCGGCGTCTCAAAAAACTCCGTCAAACCTGAACATTATTTCCATTTGGAGTGTGGCCTGTGTGTCTATACCCTGGTCGACCTTGAAATTGACGTAAAACTGTTCGACAGGAAAGTGTAATGAGAGTAACACGAAAGCGTTCACGTCATTTCGTAATTGTGTAATTAGCCGAAAGTTAATTAAGAGAAAATTGCATGTGCATGGAAAGTGTAGAAAAGTAAAAGAAATAAGGGCAGATAACCGTTGTCTAGCTAAAGCCTTACATTGGGAACACATTTTTTTAAACTGCCTACCAAATCAGAGTTAAAAATAAAGTAAAAATTATGAGACCACCCGTCATAATGGGGTTAAAAACGTTTTTTTTTACATCTTCAGGGTTTGCAGGTTGCCGAAAGGCATTTGTAATTAAAAATATAATGAAAGTCTGTCCTGGGCTGTTGTGCATTTATCACACACAAATATATACACTCATAACACATCTAACAACAACAGAACTGTGTTTATTTTCAGATATAAAATTGGGCACGCATTTGAGCTAGGAAATGTTATCATTTATTAGTTAGAACCATTAAATAACATTTATGAAATATCTATAGCCAACCACTCTGCGTTAAAAGAGTCTATCAAAAACTCGTATTGTTCTCATTACCAAACGATATAAATAGGTATCGTGTCTGAATTAAATGTCCATATAGCCTCATGACCCCATGACCCTAGTTGTCACAATATAGTAAAGAACATGACTGGCGCGTCGTGTGTGCCTGGTGTCTCACAGCTTACTGTCTTTTCAATAACTAATCCCCTTGGTGGGCGCCAAAATCAAAACTTCACTGATGAAGTAGTAAGCGTCACATGAATAGTGTCACAATGCCCGTAGGTTTGGTTACCATTCAAGATCAAGTACTGTAATAATATATACTTGCTTTCTTTCATAAAAGTGAAAAAAACCTCTTAGATAAGAGATAAATTAAATGGATCGTATTTTGTTTTCCGCACACAAATTTCAATCGGAGTTAGAAAGGAAAGGCATATTTGGTGTCTCGCTACTCGCTACAGTGGAATGTTAAGTCACATTGATTGTCACAACATTGTAGCCATTAAATTTGCTCTTAATCAGGAAATAAGATACGTGTGTAAAAAAAAATCAGCATAATTTGATACATTCCTTTAAAAAATTGACATATCGTGTTAAGAGAAGCCATAGTATGTTAAGAGAAGCCACACCTAGAATATGACTGAAACAGCAACAATCTCAACATTGATGGAGAGCTTGACGTAGAGGTCCAGGGTAAATACCATAGACATATAATACCTCTATAGTCAATACAAAAGTATGCATGACAACTTCTTCGTCATAGACAGCACACGTTATAGGTGACAACAGTACTATGTCCGGCTATCCACCAATATCTTGTGCCCATCTAAGACCACTCCTTCCAGGGGTCACTTATAGGGGACAACACCTCAGGGAGATCAATGCATAAATAAAGCATATCGCGGTCAAAGCAACAAGTTATTAAGGGGAATACCAACTCAAATATGTTGATTGAGCATGAATCAAGTAATATCGCCGTCAGTTACTATGTAAATCAAGGAGATAACCGAGTTTAGTTTGGTTTGAAGTACTCCTTCACACAATATACTGCCTGAGTCACAGGAATATCAACACAATCATTTATATTATTATATTACGTCGGTTGACATGCCGTAGGAGGCCATATGGAGTAGATAATAGCCTATGCGGTTCAGCTGTTTAGTAGGAAATGCTGCTGAAATGCACCAATGATATGAACAATAATTCATTGACATATAGATTACAAAATATGCACTGCTTATCATTCGCACTATTGGACTTAACATATATCACTTTATCAAAATATGTATAGAAAAACGGACAAGTTTATTATTTTCACTAATAGGGTTGTTGAAATCCACTGCTGATGTTATCTTAATCGCGCAAACCATGTACAATGTACTTCCGTATGGCTACAGGCGCATCCGCGCAATCAATATAAGTGCGTCATTCTGTCTTGAACCCGGAAGTCTACCAGTTGTATATTTTTGATTCATCATGTTCACAGACATATATACATACATGAGCGTCACAATAACCTCCCGTTGTCGGGTAACAAACCATCATCGCAACATGTGCATAAACACTTATCAAGTTTTTATGACATTCGACCTCGTATATGCACAATGAATCACTGCTTTCAACCCGACCTCGCTTTGTCAGTATGTGAATTCAATTTATCTAAAAGGGATAAAAAAAAAACAACGATCCATCCATCTAGACTAAGTCTCAAGTCAGAACACGTGTTACTGGAACATGAATCAAGACATGGATATGGTATATCCCACAACAGCCAGGGATTTACATTAGCGAGGATTAAGGGAGAAGTACATGCAGAGATTCAGGAGAGCTTTTTCTTTGAAAATCATCTGGCAATAATGTGTTGATTAGACGTTCTATCTGTGGTTGTTACGGAGAGTCCTGACACGTATGACATGGATTCATAGGGGTATTAGAATAATGCACGGATTACTGTCATTTTCTTATTCTTTATAAATGCCAGCAATCCATATGGTAGAACTTTTGCTTGCTGTCAAACCAGAATGCACAAATCTGACATTTTTCTACCAATGTCATCTCTGAACTCAAGATTTAGAAAATAATACTTTATTTGTTACGTGTAATATAAAGTAAAATTAAATGATGAGGAGTATAGAAGAAGATGGTATT
Organism: Clione limacina; assembly: GCA_032362205.1. NCBI lineage: Eukaryota > Metazoa > Mollusca > Gastropoda > Pteropoda > Clionidae > Clione > Clione limacina. The sequence goes on from JAUUEB010494279.1 coordinate 24,215, forward strand.
ATGTTTTACTGAATATGAAGATTACTACATACATAAGAAAAACAAAATATAAGTTTAGAGGTGACAAATTTCAAGGGCAAATGACTGCAGATGACTCAATGTGTACCGTGGTATGAGGATGTAAGCTAGCCAATCACGTGATCATCAGCTTTACCAAAGGAATAAAAGAAAATAATATCGAGAAACACTCAATGATGTTGCATTTACGGCGATAAAAATAGTTTTCCTCTGTCAAACGCCACCATGGTTGGAATCCGTCGTGGATCATAATATGACTCACTTCACTTGGACCGCATGTAAGAATGTAAGCTTAAAGCTGTTACAATAGATTAATGCTTTGGTGTTTAACACAATAATAATTTGCTTTAGTAAACAAAACGATATAACACCAAGCCTAATACTGTTTGTAAGGAGTGGCGACTAAGACGATTTACTTAAATACCAATGTGGATTATCCGCAATATGTAGACAGTGTGATAGACAGTTCAAGTTATAGAGAAATTTCATGTTGGTTTAAACAAAATATGGGTAAAATATATACATTTGACAAAGGAAACAGTACACAATTAAATACAAGAAATAATATAAGATATATACAATAAAAAACACGTCACTGTTTGTGTACAAATTAGACTTCATGTGACTGTGATCCATCAAGTACGCGTAATGTTTGCTACCAGGGAAAATGTCCGTTGTAATGTGGTAAATATTGATATTCATCTGTGCTCATATCTAATTCAATAGCTATAGTTCCCCAAGGGGAGAAACATGAGGAATAAATATATGATATGATGTCTATTCAATAAGCTAAGTTGAGCTATACGCATATCAGCATAACATATGTAGTCTATTATGATAAGCTACTTAATTAAAATAAAGTAGTACACACTAAGTGTATATATTACAATCTCTCTAGAAGAATCTTACAATGAATGACAAAAATTAAGACAAAATGCGGTAAGAACCAGAATGGAAGTAGCTGTATTCAATGATTACTCGCCTTCTACCGGCGCTCTCACAAGGTAGTTGGGTCAGCTTAAAGCTGTTACAACAGATAGACGATTTGCTTGTGTAAACCACAAGATATTACAGAAAGCATTAACCTGTTTGTAAGGAGTGGCGACAAAGAGGATCTTATTAAAATACCAATGTATATTAACCGCAATATGTTATTGACATATCGACAATCTCAACCATAAGACAAGCTCTTTGTGATCTAATAGAGAGGCGATTGACAATTTATGTTTGTTTGCATTCATATTTTTTATCAGACTTGCCCTGAATCTTTACTCATAAACTGATACAAAGGGCGGCGGGTGGCATTGAAAACGTGAACAAAGAAGACGAATGTATGAATGAATCATCTTGCATTTTGACAATACGATCGCTTATTTTTTTTATATCTTTGACATTTCTGCTATTGCCAAAGTTTGGCCCCTCACATGTCAGACACATCAAGAATATGATATGACTTATCCAATACAAACATCTGATAAACTGACACAAATGACCGGCAAATTCAACAAATTGAACACAAGCACACAACCAAGCAAGCAAGCAAACAATTCAGTGTATATATAGTTATAGATTTAACAAAGCCCTTTGTCCTGACAATCAGTCCCTATCCTCTTGTCTCAAAAGCAGGAGCAAATAATAAGAAATCTTAACTAAGTCTATCCAAATATCTAAGCGTATACAATCATTACATATTTTTCATGAAACAGACAAAAAAACACCATATTTGATTGAATAAACAAAGCCAGGTTCACATCACGCTGCACGTGGTCGTGGTTAAATGACACACGAATGAATCATTTTGACAAGACAGATCGTTTATTTTTTTTATATCTCTTGAACATTTCTGTTATTTTTTCAATGTCTGCCCCCCTGGCGTGTCAGACAAAGCAAGAATGTGATATGATTTGCCCAACACAAACACCAAGACTGGGAAAGATATGGACGGCATCTCGACACACGAATCTTGGCTCAAGGAATATACTAAAGGGGGGGGGGGGGGTCAGAAGTTTCTCTTCACCCCAATGACTCAACCGGATCCTTTGAAGCTAGACACATACTTTTGTGATACCCACAAATTAAAATGACTCGACTGACCACTATGGCAGACCAATGGTCAAGAAATCAAAGTCCCTGGAAAAGATCGGGAAATGAAAGGTGAAAGACGATTACATATGGCATTTATTTGTTTCTCTCTACGATCATTTGGTTCCCGAGTTATGGGTCCTGAGTCCTGAGTCTAGATTGACTGACTTTTAGCTGACATCATTGGAATTTCAAAATGGTCGTACCTTAACATGAGAGTGCTTCAAAAGACGAATAATTCCCACCTTGAACAAGATATGTTTACTAAGTCTTCAGTTACCACATTTATCAAGGTCAAGGATGTTAGGCACTGAGCATCCCATTAAGTAACATTTCTTGACAATGCAACAAAGACATGTTAATCTGTCGGTCTGTAAATTTACGAAATTTCACAAGGCCAACCAAGGAGATCTTGATAAAAAGAAATTGTGGACGAGATTGACATAGAGGCGTTAATCGTGAGACTGTGCAAACAGTGAATATTATGTTAAGATAGTGCGATGTTGTCCTCACTAACAGTCTGGTCTGTTGAGATTTTGAAGATTGATGTCATCCCCTCTCGTAATAGGTGCGAACATCTAGACGGTGTGAAAGACAAATACTTGAGAGATACCACACGCATATCAGGAATTTTACGTAATAATTTCTAATGCTCAAAAAATGTTACCATTGATAGTTAAAATATGCAGTTATTTAAGTATCTAATCAAATATATAGACTCCTTTTCTTAAATTTGTATGCGAATAGAACTACAACAGGGATACACATCTCCCTTAACTACTTTTGTCTAAAACCAATACATGTTGGTTGTAAGTGTTTGTAGGAGAAAGAATGTTAAGCATTGATCAACCTATTGAGTTAGATTCCGTGGCAATTTAAAAGTTTGAGATGCTGTATTACTTGCAGTGAACAGTGTACTTTATTGGCTCAAGAAACCATGTTACATATGAGAATATACATGCAGGTCGGCAGAAATGTTTGAACATATATATATATATATACTGTGTGATAGGCAAGTACTTGAGAGAAACCACAGGAATTGTACATAACACTTTCTTATGCTAAAAAGACGTAACCCTTTAAATACAGTGATAGTGATATATCCAGCCTAAAATATGTAAGCTTTTTTTTTTACTTCAAATTGTTGTGGATTTATCTACATAGGGGTGCGCATCTCCCTAAACTACTTTAGTCTTAAACCAATACATGTTGTTTGTTGGTTGTACTGTAAGTGTTTGTTAGATCGAGGGTGTTAAAGCATTGAGCGACCTTTGGGTAACATTCCGTGACAACATTCATCAATGAACATCTGTAAGTCTGTAAATTCAGGAAATTTTACAAGGCCAGACCAAGAACCTCTTGATATAAAGAAGTTGTGAACAAGATTTACAGAGAGGCATTAATCATCAGACTATACAAACTATGAATAGAATGTTAACATTGTAAGATGTTGTATTAGTAGCGGCCAACAGTGTATGTAATTGGCCCAAGTTACCATGTTACAATGAGAATATATAAATGCAGGTCTTCTGAGAGTTTTGAAGATTGATGACATTTCATCTTGTAATAGGTGCGAACATATAGACTACGTGATAGGCAAATACTTGAGAGAAACCACACGCAAGGTAGGAATTTTACATAACAATCTTTAATGCTCAAAAGTAATTATTGATAGCTAGAAAGTATAATATCTAAGTTTTTCCTTCAAATTGTTGTGTATAGGGGTGCATATCTCCCTAAACTACTTTTGTCTTAAACCAACACATGTTGGTAGTAAGTGTTTGTTAGGTCAATGATGTTAAGCATTAAGCATCTCATTAAAGTAACATTTGAAGATTGATGTCATAAAACACCTTGTAATAGGTGCGAACATCTAGTCACTGTGATACACTTGAGAGTACTTGAGAGACACTACACGCACAGTAGGAATTTACATAAGATGGAGTACTCAACAAGTTAACCCTTGATAGTTAAGAACATTTCTCTGATTTAATTATCTAATAAAACATTATGTAACCGTTTCTACTTCAATTTCTTCTCGACTTATATTGTCATTTATTCAAAAAATGTGCGTATCTAATACCGCTATTTGTCTGTGCTAAAATTTAAAAAACCTGAAAAAACACATAAAAAACCCTTGTTGTATCAATCGAATTAATTGAATATAATGTACACTGAATATAAACTCAAGACGATCAATCATTGAGTACTTATCAGTTATCTGACGTAGAAACTCGACAAAGACACCGTTAAAGGAGTAGAGAGTACAGTTGAGAGCATTTAAAGTGCACGGCAACATGGTACTCTAATGAGCGATTATGGGGTTAACTAAGGACAAAATCTCAAGAAAGCATAGACAAATAAACTTATATATATAGACGACCAGACTGTCAGACAAGTAGGTGTTTCGATTGTTACTGTGAATGGGAAATAAAATGACCCTTGGGGAAAATATAAATATGTAAATATTTAAAAAAAAAATAGGAAGAAAAAATCAGTAACACTGAAACCCACTTTTCGAAGCTACCACAACATATTTATACGTGTAAACATGTGTGTGTGTGTGTTTATATAATCAGTCACAAAACCGCAAGGGTCGTGAAATCATGCCCTCCTTGAGCATGAATCCTACCTGTCATGTTACTCAAATGGCGGATACACACTTCTATCTCAAGTCATACCTTTATACATTCTAGCCGGTATGACCTTGAAAATGCAA